>JBBPCS010000023.1:4540063-4566480 GCA_037974645.1 Hollardia meadi
GTGTGTGTGTGTGTGTGTGTGTGTGTGTGTGTGTGTGTGTGTGTGTGTGTGTGTGTGTGTGTGTGTGAGTGGGTGTGCAGGTAGATAAAGAAAAAAGATTTCAAGATATTATTTAGCACTGAGTGATGATTCATCTGGCAATAAACTGATTTGTACCAGCAAGGTGGTAGAACAGTGACAGGGTCAAACTTACTGAAGGATTCAGTTTTCTTTTTGAACTTTCTACGCTCCAACATCCTGGATTCACATCTGCATTCAAATAAACTCTGGTCATAGTGCAAATGCAGATTGACGCTGTTAAGTAAAGTTTAACATCTTGGGAAATATGCTTATTCACTTTATTGAAGAAAGAGAGACGATGCCAAATATGCAGCTAAAACCAGGTGGGGATTATCTTGGCTTAGCATAACTATTGGAAGCATGAAAAAATAGCCAGCCTGCCTCTGTCCAAGGTGAAAAAATACACCTTGTTCCAATACCAGCATCAGAAATTCCCCTGATACTGCTTAAAAGGCTGGATCGGGTATCAACAAGTACCCATGCACCCATCCGACAATACGTAATTTATTTATTACATAGCTCCTGTACAAGTAGCCAATATCCAATAATGGCAAGCAACTTAACTTCAATGGATCCATAACATGACATCAATGCATGGTTAGTAGTATACAAAAAATAACAATAATTTATATATACGTTTAATGCACTGGTATTGACTGATAAGCAGAGTTCAGGTATCAAAATAGGAAACAGGGAGGAAAACAAAATGGTAAAGCAAGATCTCTACCACCTCCTTATTGGCATGTTAATGCCTTGTTAGTTGAATCAATACACAAAAAGAAATGTAAAAATGACAATTTGTGGTTTTACAAGGAATGACATGCTGTAACTCTTTCTGCAGTGAATTTATAGACTCATGCCCCCACTGTGAGGTTGCCAAATAAATGAGAAGCTGAGCAGAGCTAAATTGTTGTTAAAGAAATAGTTTCATCACATAACTCCCACAAAAAACCACAAACTGTTGTTTTCACATTTCGATTTTTGTAAGGATTAAACCAAGACACAGAACGTGTAAACTAGTGCTAGTATAGATTTTGTTTCCTTTGACAGAGCCAGGCTGGCCTGCTTCCCCTGCTTCCAGTCTTTATGCTAAACTAAGCAAAGCTAATCACATTCTGGTTCAAGCACCATAATTAATGCACAGACATGAGATTGATATTGATCTTCTTGGCAAGAAGGAAATTAAGCGTGAATGTCTAACTAGGTCTAAAACTCTGCCTACCCAACGGTATATCATTACAGATGCATTGTGTGTTTTTGTACATCCCATAGTGCAAAATATCCATTACCTACATTAGTTGTACAGGTGTGATTGCTTTGCCATTCAATACTACTAATACCATGATCACGCCAGGTGATTCCTACAAAAGCTCCATTTGCAGTCTTTATTCTTTCACAATACCTTCTATTTGCATTAGCAATAACTCGCTTGATGTATGACAGTCTTACAAGGAAGAGAGCATATGCTTTCTCAACCTACAAACGCAAAATGAAGTGTTATGTTTCAATTAGAGAAGATAAAGAAAAACTGCATTGATTACTTAAGTCAATTTTTAATTTTCATAATTTGCTGCTTTTCTTTATCTTATGTGATAGTAAAGTAAATCTTGTTGGGTTTTTGAGTTTCACTTTTCATACTTTTTTAGATAAAACTATTTCTGATTAATCAAAACATGAATCAGAAGATTAATCGATAATATAAATATTAATTAGTTGCAGACCTAATTGCATTTGGATCAACTACACCTTCCTTGATGTTTTTGTCGAATCTCTTCTCTAATTAGTTGGCACAATCACCCCCCAGTTTAAGTATATTTTACATTTCTGTCCATTACAGACATGTAAACAGTGTCCAAGACCTGTTGATGTTGCTAGATAGATCTTGACACTAGTCCAACATCACTTTAATGATGGGGAATGAGCTGAGTGTGCATGTAAAAAGAAACTAAAGTGGCTGACACTTCACTAACTAGCCAGCTGAGGCAGCCAGTGTTGCTGGTGTTGCCTTGGGCCACACAGCATCCATCTGCTTTATTCACTGCCCTCTGGCTGAAAGAAAAATCTAGATTCGCTGAAGAGAGGAAGTTGTTTCTGAAGGCTGCTGTCTGGCAACCATTTCACACACTTCAAAAGAGGGCATGGGAATGAAAACAGATCAAGTTGTTGTTGCCCATGGACATGCAGTAATAAAACAGCCTCTTGCCTACATAGGCAAATCTGAACCTTCTTCTTGCTCTTACCATTGATGCACTCCCACTCGTTTTCTCCTTTTTCCCTGTCACATACACAAACATATCCTCCTCCGATTCACTATTTATTTCTACTAGTCTCTTAAACATATGTGTGGTAGCTGCAGCAGGGCTTACAGGTTAGGTCAACGGTCTCTGAAGAGGAACTCCACCAAGGGAGGAAGCACAGGGAAAATAGGCTGAAGGGAAAAACAATCCAATGACCACTTTTGGTCAAAATCTGCAGCAGTCAGCGCCGTAGCCTGAAATTTAATTTCCCCTAAAAGAACAGCTATCCTCTACGTCTATGGCTGCCTATTTTTAGCATGTTATCGTTCAGCCTCAATCAGACCAAAGCAGTCAAACTCTGAAGAAAGAAGACAGTAAACAGACCTCCTCATACACAGCCAGCACTTGTGATCAGCTTCTGGTCAGTCGCAAAAGATGAAGATCAAAATTATACACTGCACACAATGAATTTACTGTGATTTTATTTCAGCGCAGGTGATGAGCGAACCTGTAGAAACTAGAAGTCAAACGTTGTTCGCTCCAAAGAAAGTCACAGTAAAGTCATTTCAATGTGTGGTGGTTAATTTTGAACTTCAGAATGAAGACAGTCACCGTCAGGCACAAAACAGCATGGAGCTCCTCAGCAACCAGAACTGATGATCAAAAAGTGTGTAATGTTTAATGTACAAGCTGAAGTAACGGAATAGAAGAGAAGGTTAGAGACAGGAAAATGGGACACACTGTCACTTACAGTTTGTGCATTTCTTTTTTGGTGTGTGACTCTGTTGCATCAATACTGTCAGCTGAGGTCATGGTTGAAGTCCTAAGAAACAATGCCCGTGTTCAAGCATGCCATGACTTCATGAAAAATCTGTGTTTTCATGTTCCCATGCAACTGTGGCGTCATCTCAAATGTCACTGACAACTTTTTGTTCTCGTTAACTGACTTTCTTTCTAAAGCTGTTTAGCTGTTTCTCTTGCTTCCCTGAATGCATTGTCACGTTCATGCGCTCGTGTTGAATGACAATATTAGTTAGCACCAAGGATGCAGAAAAATAGAGATGATTTCTTAGCTGCCAACAAGTATCGGCTGGGGGTGGACAGTGACCAGCAAATCAGTGATCTAATGGCCCACTTCAGCTTTGCTCATTGTGTTGAGCTCAGCTAGCTGCCTCTGGAGCACACAACGATTTGAGTTCATCCTCCTCCTTCCTGCTATAATCATGTCAGACCGAGAATCTGGCCTACACTGCCTGCATCTTAAAAAATGTAAAGGATGGATATTTTGGCATTGTGATTATTGATTTTAAGCTGTAAACAGCCAAGATGCGGGTGCTTTGCCATTTGGAAGAGAATAGCCTAAGTGTGGGTGAATATATGTGCAGTGTTTGCACAGTAGGGGTCCCTCTCATTTGTCCTAATTTAATTAAAAACTTGTATGGGAATATACAACACTAACTGACATGATAAGGACATTAGTGCGGGACCTGTTTTATTACCTGACCTTAATGGCCAGTCTCAAAGCAGATCTTTGTGTCAAAAAGTAGTTTGAAGACCTGGTTATTTCAGTTTTGTGCTTATGTTGCATATTCCTGAATTAGGATAATTTGTGCTGCTTAATCAAATTACCATACAGCAAGTCTGTGGTCAGGTTTCCAGCAGAGCAAAAAAAGTACACATTGTCACAGTGGGGAGGAATTGGTGCCCACCAGCTCATTTACTTCTTCATGGCATCAGCCCTCTCTACAACTTTATCACACATCTACATATTCATTTTATGTAAATTCAATATAATATATTTTTAAAAAAATCAACTATCAGACAAACTACTTATTCATCAGCTGACACAAACATTTGTTCTGAAAAGACAAAATTGTGGCAGCTGGTCAGAAGAATGGGCTTAGCAGTTAAACTGAGATCACTTCTGATGGACATTTGGCATAATTTCCAACATTTGGTGAAGTCTAAAAAATAAATTGTTAGTTGCAGTCTTAATGAGGACACTCCAATGCTAAAAAAAATTGCCATTTTCAGATTCTTGCTCCACTTTGACTTACTTTTTAAATACATTTGAGACCAATGTTTTGAAAGCAGGCTTTAAACCAGACCAGACAGAGTAGATGCAAAACAAATAGACACCTGAAGACCACCTAGGGCATCTTGCCCCGGACACCTTATGATCCCTGCAGCACAGTTTAGGGGCCGCTGGGTACCCACACAAGTGTTTGTGTTGGGACAAAGTAAGATAGTAATGTTGTGAGTACTGAATGACATTAGGAGCCAACTTGTCCATCTTTTTCCTCTCACCTACTGCGCACTTACCTCTCCTCCGTGGCCATCAAAGACCCCAAATATGGACGGATGACTCTTGTTGACGATGTCCGTGAGCACCTCGAACCTGTCCTCCATGTGGTCTCGCCGGCCTTGAATGGAGTAAACGGCCACGTTGTTGCTCTTGAACTCCCACGTCTTGGAGAACTCCGCGTCCAGGACGTCCAGTCCGCCGAACCGCTCGTTCTGCATCATCTCCGCCACTTTCCCCTTGACCATCTTGACCGCATCCCGGCTGGACTTCACGATGGTCTTCACTTCGTCCGTGTGGAAGAAGTAACTCCACAGAGCCAGGCTGATACACAGCAGAAACAGGGTCTCTGGTCTGAGCAGAAAGTAACGCATGATCCGACCTAATAGAGACAGCAGGGTCATTGTATCCTCTATCATTTATTTATTTACATGCAGGAAATCGCGGCAGGTTGTGTGACGCTCGCGTCCGCCACAGAATTCAGTCCATCGTCGTTGGCTCGGCTGGTTTGGTCGAGGTGAAAGAGGCACATTTAACCGAGCGTTTCACGCCGGGGCACCTGAAAATTTCAATGACTTAAACGGGTGACGCTTCACTGCATTTTTGACCGGACTCACCAGGCAAGAGGTAAGGTGTTAGCGGACGTACACAGACCGCAGGGTAGCAAACAAGGTGCTCCGGCTGCGTCCCTCTAGCATGTAGCCCCGCAGTGAGCCACCAACGGCTGTTCGTTGACCATCTAAAGCGGTCCGAGAATACAGCCGACACCGCGGACAGCAAACGCAGGTCGCCCGTTTGTACTTCAATTTAAGCCAGTGTACTGGCTCGAGTAGAGCTGTGGGCTGACCCGCTTTCCTAGCCAGCCCTGCTACTGTTCCCAGTCTCTGAAAATAGCGGTCTCTGTTGAAACCCCCACATTCCCAGCTGCCACCACACTGGCTGTGACTCTCTGCTGGTGCCTCACCAAACAGCGGTGCTGTCTTCAGGTGCAGCTCGTAATATCCGTTATCTACAAGAGCCAGTGTGCTAACCCAATAGTGCTCACCACATAATCACATTTCTGTGTGATTATGATGTAATACATGTTTCAGATTCGTTTTTGAAAGGTCTTTTTTCCATCATTTTGGTAGCCAATTTAAAATGTCACAAAGTAGACCTACCCACAAATAAGACTGGGCGATATGGTTTAAATAGGCATAGTCATTAGCTATCACGATATTAATGCGGATATTTCTGATAGGCCTACATAAAGATATGGAAATGTAGGTAAAATCAAAACAATGTTCAAAGCAGTTAATTTCACTGCAGACCACATTTTTTACATGTAGTCTATAGCAAAACGTAAACTCTCATAACAGCTTGCACAGAATAATTGAGTACAAAAGTTTGTAAGGCAACTTTATTTACATAGCACCTTTCAAACATAGAGTGCTTTACATATGGCTAAGCAATATATCAGGTTAGCATTTAACAACACAAAAATCCAAAATTAAATAGAAAATGAAATGAAATTAAGATTTTAAAAAATGAAATTAAAGATATAGAGCCTAGAATTCAGTTGTTGAATGATAGCCTAATATGATCATAACATCAGTATATGATTTAATTCAAACCTGATAAATGATAATATGGAATTATTACCAATCCCTACCCACAAACTGCTACTACTTCAGCTCGAGCAGTAGGGACAGAGTTCCAGCATCTTTACATATTGTGGTTTAATTTAATCACAAAATCACTCCTCCTTACCTCATTAGCTGATCCAAAAAATCTAAATTCTCAAACCCATATTGAACTGAATTCAGTTAGTTTCCAGTTAGTTCTACAAGACCACAAAAAAGCTCAGTTTTTATTGGTTCTGTGCTTGCAGCAACATTTAAACTGAGTAAAGCAATAGGCTACATAAATAAAATGCTCCTAAAAAGACCATAACACATTTGCCATCAATTTTCGGCATCCATACATATTGTGCATTAATATTCACTAATTGGTAGCATATCAGTAACTACTGCCATTATTATGTAATTCATGATCGTTAATGTGCGCTCGATATTTCCGACAACAGTGAAAGCATCCAGAGAGCTACCATACCACAGGTGCGCTCAGACACCATAAACTGATTCATTATAAATGTTAAATCACAAAGGCCTAACGTTCAATGTTATTACAGGCTAACAGTTGACAAAATCAAATAGCCTATATAGCCTAATCTCACAGTTGAGCACTGGATTACCAATTGCGCAAAGTGTGCAACTGCCCTGGGGCCCTAGTCACGCAGGGGTCCAACAATGGGTCCAACAAGTCCTTGATGGCAATAGTCCTCTCACTCCAGTATCAACTGACATGACAAGGGTCTTAAGGTGGTGCATTATTAGCCCTACCTGATCTTGAGACCCTATTTTAAGGAGGGTCCTTGTGTCAAAATGTAATTTTAAGACCCTCATTAGGCCTATTTCAGGTGGTTTTGTGTGGTGCACATTCAAAAATTATGTGTGTGTAATCAAAACACTGGCCAGCAAACCAGGGATCATGTACTATTCCAACGTAGGAATACTGTAGCTGTTAGAGCCGAGGAATAGGAGTAGCCAGAGGCTCATTTTTAGCCCATGCCCTCCAAACAGGTTAAGATATTTATGGTAAAGAGGGGAAATAATTTAAATTCAGGTTTTTAGGTTGACAGATTTGTATTTTGAATTGTGAAGGGTGAGGGGTCATTAAAGTTTAAACGCTTTAACTCAAACAAAAATTCCTAACGTAAATATACTTAATTAAGTCAAATAAAAGCTAGACTGTCCTTCGACGTAATTATTTCTTTGCTGTCCAAGTGAAAATCTTATATGTTATAATATGGTATACATTGCTCAAAAATACTTTAGATTATTCATTCACTGTTGACCTAGCCTGGACTGGCCTATTTAGCCTATAGTACTCTTTAGACAGATGTACTGTATAGTATGGAGCCTAATCCATGTTTTGTTGCATCGGGGCATACATTCTAATTTAAATAGGACGTAATAAAGTTAGTCCTTTCTCTGTCTTTCCTTTCCTTTTCTTAATTTTCTTTTCTTTTTATATAATTTAAGTTGAATATGATAAAAAAATATTCTGTCAACCTTGAATTTTGATTTGGGATTTTCAACAGTTATACTTAGTACTGTTTCTCGGTACTGTGGATTTGCTAGTAAGAATTTAAAGCCAAATATGTTTCAATTACCCTTGAATTAGCCCTTTTTTTAAACATTTGAATGGTTTTTGAGACCAATTTTTTCAGGCAATCAAAGACAGTCCCGGGGTCCTTGAGTCGTGTGTGACGTCATCAAGCCTCCCTCAGTCCATGGTGGGGAAAACGTGGAGGATTTTACTTTACGGTGTGTTGTGTTTTTTCCCATCAAAATAACTCAAGTGAGTTGTGTCACCATTCGCTTGTACCATATCTGTTCGTCTAATACTTTTGGTTGACGTTTTATGCTTGTTTCGTCGCAAATATCCGTTAGAATCACTCAAGTAAACTAGCAATTTAGCCTTTATGCTAACTAACAACGTTACTGAATGTAGAACATCAGCTAGCAGCCTTAACGACAGAGCCACCACTGCATCTTTTCAATGATCTAGTAGTTTTTACTGTTTATCTGTTTTGGGTGTACACTTGTTATCAATGAGACTGTAATGTTATATTATTTACCAGCTGGTAAAATACGGCTAGCAGTTGGCTATTTCCTAGCAGTTTTGCTGCTTTCAAAGATGTACTTAAGCTGTGAAATCCGTCATGTTCTGTCCTCAGAGATCATTGGGAGATCCACAGACACACACTGACCTGTCAAGTTGACAAGAATGGAGTACATGCAAGCTCCTGCCACAAGCAGTCAGGGGAATATGTAAGTGAAAAAAAGGTCTTAATGTCTAGCGAGGATGATACAGCACAAAACCATGTGCTGTGTTTTCAGAGTATGTTTTCTTCCTTATTTGCTGCAAATGTGCCTAGCTGTTCACAAAGCTGCAGAGAGCAAATTTTATAAAGAAATAAAATAGAAAGTGCAGGGTTGAGCCAGTTCCTTCCTTCTATCTGAAGCACCACCTCACTGTGTGAATATGTCCAACATTTGGAATATCAGGCCACATGGATTTTGTTGCTGTTTACATGCTACTTCTGTCTCACATGACAAAAGCTTCCCACTTGGACTGCAGCACAGAAACTATGTGGAGTTTTTTGAAACAGTCTTTGATTTCAACTGCTCTTCAACACAATGTTAATGTAATTTTGACAAAACCATAATGTTATTATTCATGATCTTTAAATTGAACCGTCTGACTGTTCACTATTTGCATAGCATGCTTAAGTAAATAAAACCAATTACTGAGAAGGTGTGGGGAAAATAAAATAAACTATGATATGCTTTGAGAAATGGTCAGCTATAATACTACATGTTGTCTTCAATAGTTTAAAACAAAAAAACAAACATTTTTCGATCAACCCAGAGGTGTAAAGCATGCCATTTATTTATCTGACTGAGTTTTATGAATGTTGCTCCTCTCCTCCTCCAGCCTGTGCTGTACCTGTGGCGTCCCTATTCCTCCCAACCCAGCCAACATGTGTGTAGCCTGCCTGCGTACTCAGGTGGACATCTCAGAGGGAATCCCCAAGCAAGTCACAGTGCACTTCTGCAAACAGTGTGAAAGGTTTGTTACAAGTTAAGATCAATAGTATTTTTATTTTTTTATTTTTTGCAATATGATACTCAAATTACATAATTGGTATCCTCTGGGAAACATTGATGGGTACAAGAAGTTCTCTTGTTCGCTTGAATGTACATCTTTTTTCATGCAGGTATTTACAGCCTCCAGCCACCTGGATGCAGTGTGCCTTGGAGTCCAGGGAATTGCTGGCCCTTTGCCTGAAAAAAATCAAGAGCTCTATGACCAAAGTAAATGTGATTCTTACTAAACTTCACAAAAGACAATAGCATATTTGAACTCAGACACAAAACAATGTGCATGAACATCCCAGGTATTAATTCCAGCAAGTCCATGACTTTTGATGTTGAACTGCTTGTTTGTGTCCCATCTTGTTATTGAGCCTTGGATTTCCATTTGGCTTTTTCTGGGGGTGTGCCATGGGAAAAGCTTATACACACAGTGAACTTTTTAATGACAAATTAATTGGAGCTTCTTATATTGTGATGCTGCTTAATACAATAGAAAAAATGTGCCTAACTTGTTATGACAATGTCCACCATGTTCACAAGAGTACAACACCTCTCTCCTCACAGGTACGTCTCATTGAGGCTGGCTTCCTGTGGACAGAGCCACACTCCAAAAGGATTAAGATGAAATTGACCATCCAGAAAGAGGTAAGAAAACGGTGAAAGTGATAAGTGTGGGAGAGTGACATTCAAACTAACAGTAAAAAAAAAAATGATTAAGGAGTGTTATGTGTGAGTCAAGTGTTTGAGTTATGTGTGTTTGAGTTTTGTCAGTGGCTGTCACCTCATCTCCTTGACCTTTAGTGAGAACTTGAGCCCCGTGCTTCTCAGGGCCAACTCTTTTGTTTGTGCTAGTCTTGTCTCCAAATCCCACTGGTCAGTTATATCAAAATGGCAACATGGAAACATGTTTTTTCCTCCCAGAAGTGAATGACAGTAAGCACATGGTTTTTGTCGCTGTTTGCCATGCAGTTAGACAATATGGTGTAACTTGTTGCTGTTTATCTCCTCTCCAGGTGATGAATGGCGCTATTTTACAGCAGGTGTTTGTGGTCGAGTTTGTCATCCAGTACCAGATGTGTGACGACTGCCACCGTGTGGAAGCCAAGGACTTCTGGAAGGCCGTGGTTCAAGTTAGGCAGAAGGTAGGAGTCTGTACTTTAATAAAATAAAATCTTTTTTTCCCTTTAATTTCTGCTATCTGCTGTTCTTTTACCTCAACTCTACTCACGTGCTTAACCCTTTAAAAATATCTTTGAATACGCTCTGTATTTATGACCCATGCTTAATTTTAAGAAGATTTTATTGATTGGTTATAACTTTAATGGAAGTTTGTTTTGTCAGAGGGTATATTCTGTAAATCTGGTTGTCTAGGCAGCAAAAGGGCTTTAAACACTGCTCATGATCTGGGCTGGATACATGCAAGGAAATTGATACTGAAAGGCTACAAAGACTGTATGACCATATATAATGGCCATATATTTTTCCTATTAAAATGTATTCAGTTTGCTTCCTCTAATCTTTTTGTCTTTCTTTTGACAATCCTTCTATTTTGTGTTAAATCTGTAGTTGCATGAGACAATAGACGATGGAGATTCAGTCCAGTTATGAAGTGAAACCTTAAGGCTCTCTTACCACTTATTTATCTAAGCTAAAATAAGCTTCTCTTCTGCAGCTACTTCACAAAAAATGTCAAAGTCCGTTCTCTTCACAGAAAAGCTTTTTCCTATGAAGCAACAATGCAGGATGTTTGAATTAACAGCATATTAAAACCATGAACAGTCTACTTGTACTCACTTGTTTCCCAGCCGTGCTTTGCTCTACACTTTAAGTGGAAGTAAAAACAAAAACAAAAAAACTACGGTCTTGGGGGCTGAAGGTCTTAATTGGAGTATTTTTTTCTGAAAGGCCAAAGATTGCGACAGGTTTCATACCAATAAATGAATAAGTAATTGGGCCATGGGGCTGGAGGGATCTGTATGAATCTCTGTATAAGCATTATGATGCTGAAAAATCTTTTTTTTACAGACCGTTCATAAAAAGACATTCTACTATCTAGAGCAGCTGATCCTCAAGCATAAACTCCACCAGAATGCCCTCAACATCAAAGAAATCCATGGTAGGTCAATGGCACAAGATTCTGTAAATTTCATTTTTTTCATGTATGATTGTGCACATATCTGTAAAGGGACAGGCCTGCTATATTCCTCAGGGCCTCTAACAGAATGACAGTGAAAAGTGGGAACCTTGTCTCATTCGTCAGCAGCGTAACTAATGTGGATTAGAACTAAGCAGAACATAATGACATGTTGAGTGTTAATTACCTCTTCCCGTACCAGACAGCAAGCCATGCATGCATATCAGCGGCGCCAATCAGTCCATACAGCTGTCCTCGTGTGGGCCTCAGAGGGGCAAGTGTTGGGCATCCAATCAGTGCGCTGTAATCAGAGCAGGCATTCCATACAGGGTTCCAGCAATGCTAGCTCAATTCATACCCTGTTAAGAGATTCTAACTGCTGCATCACAAACACACACACACACTTAGGGATGCATGCTGTGCATTGAGTGACAGATCAGCAGCCCTCTGTGCTCTTGAAAGGGATTGTGAAGTTGTTTGGCTGAGAAGTGTGAATTAAATCATCTCCATATCTCAGCAGGATTTAAAAGCTGTTTGAAGGTTACAACATGTGGCTGCCATATTTTCTCCAAACTTTATGTGTGCGTGCATGCGTGCGTGCATTTGTGTTACTATTGGGGACCTTTTCTTGGATAAAGACCGACCTTGTTGGGACCAGTAGTCTTTATGGGGACCAAAGTAATTTGTAATTTCTGAGGTTCTAGTTAAGCGGTTTGGAATAAGTTATCTATAATTAATGGAAGTCAATGCAATGTCCTAACAAGAATAGCTGCGCAAACCTGTGTGTGCGTGTTGTATGCATGCATAGGTGTTCTGAAATGGTGATGACGTGAAGTGCACTAATATATGATAATGATAATATCATATATCAGTATATAATGATAAATTTATTGATGAAGGGTTTAATGCCATTTCTCTTCTCTCTCAGAGGGAATTGATTTCTATTATGGCTCAAAGCAGCACGCTCAGAAGATGGTCGACTTCCTCCAGTGCACCGTGCCCTGCAGGTGAGCAAAGCTTCAGTTTCAGGAGGCTTTTTTATTTGAACAATATTCCATTTTGATTTAGATGCAATATGATTCGAAATGATTATGACTCCCTACTTTTAGTCGTTGTCTTCATCCAACAATCGAGAAGTTTCTGAGAAATTGTGAAAATGTCACAGAAAAATCGTTTGCAAGTAGGTGTGCATCAAAATGTGGGTTGACTGAATAAATAAACAGAATCAGGTGTTGCTGGTTGTGCAGCATAGTGGAAGGAGAACTGGGAGAGTATCACCGTTTGGTCTGTGAACTCCAGAGAGGCTTTCGCATTCCAAAGTTTGCAGAATATTTCTTTCTCCCCTGTGGTGCAGTGTCCTAGCAGAAAGATATTGTTTGAGGCACCAAGCAATGTAACAGAAACATAGAACAAGTTGTAAACGGCTTGAACGACAATTCTGTTGATTAGACGGTCTGACAAATATGTGATTTGTCACTGCACGAATGGGACAACTGGCGTTTTAGCTGCAATGCCTGACTTGTTCTGAATGGCACTTTAGGCTGCACAAGTTTTTTTTTTCCATGTGTACAGAACATCTTGTTGCATTAAGGCCCCTTTTGTTGTTATGATTTGTCCAACTGGGACAGTGTGAACCTTGCTGTGTCTTTTTGTTGTCTGTGATAATAATTTTATTTTCAACTTTCAAGGTCGAAGACTTCCCAGCGCCTCATCTCTCATGACATCCATTCAAACACATACAACTATAAGAGCACCTTCTCTATGGAGATTGTACCCGTCTGCAAGGTACTCGTGTTTTATTTGTTTTTAAGTTGGAGTTTGAGTCGAGTGAACTGAGAAACACACGTATCCACACAAAACCTCAGACAAGTCAGAGCTGTTACATTACTCACCAAGAATCTTTCTTGTTATATTTGTTTTTCACAGTTGCAGATGATAATAAATGAAACTCAAACTTAAAACCAATGTAGGGAGTCTTGTCAGGTGTGTTCATTTATAATTTTCAGTTGCTTAATCCCATTTGACATGTAGCTTTAGTTATGTACTTAAAATAGCAATACAATACAGCAGACACTCTTTATGTAAACTGTAGCGTAAGAAGGACTCCCTTTAGGGACACAAGCTTTTGGACACATCATGAAATTAGCAAGTCCAAAGTCTTTATGTTTTCTGGGGTTGTCTGGGTTTGTCTGGTTACCAGGACAATGTAGTGTGCCTTTCACCACGGCTGGCGCAGAGTCTGGGGAACATGGGTCAAGTGTGTGTTTGCGTCCGTGTCACCAGCACCATCCACCTCATTGATCCCAACACCCTGCAGAGTGAGTATTTCTACTGCAAGAGTACTGCCGAGTTTTAACAGGTCCAACTGACACGACAGAGCGATTTACCCACAACGTCACCCGTTAAACATAGCTGCAGACTGGTGTGTCTGGTTGTTGCCAGAGTTGTAGTTTGAATCTCTAATATTTAATTCAGTAATGTGTCGGCGTAGTGATGCCTTTCATGCCCTCTAATGAGAAATTTAGCCCAAGATTGAGCTCAGTGTCAACTTCATTGGTTTGAATGCAGTTCAGACTAGTGCTGAAATAATTAGTTGATCAACAGAAAATAATTCGATAACAATTTTGATATTCAAGTTATTATTATTATACTTCTTACATGGTGAGGATTTGGTGTTTTTTTTATGGTTTAGATCCCTGTAAACTGAATGACATGAGAAAATACGCAATTTTAAGACATTTTAGATGTTTTAGATCACAATTTTTTCCACATTTGCTCTTGAAAATAATTGTTAGTTGAAGCCCTAAATTAGGCTACCTGTTTCATCGGGGCTACATCTATCATTAATGATTAATGTGACTATTATTTTCTGAATTATTTAATGCATTATTTTGTAATAAAATAGAGGGTGATGTCTTCAAATGTCTTTTTCTGTCTAACCAACAGTCCAAATTTCAAGATATTGAAATGCTGCAAATCCTCACAATGGAGAAGGTCCAACGGTCTTTTTTTTTTTTTTTTTTGGCATCTGAATAGTTGCTCATTAAGTTTCTGTTGATTGCCTAATGAACTAATTATTTCACCTGTACACTTTATTACAGTCTTAAGTTGCATTTTAGGATTTACTCACTGGTAATCAATGCTACAAGTTTTACTCTTTTAAGCATTTGTGTTTTTGAGGGTTTGACAAAAAAAAGATCAAAAGCATTTCTTGTATATTACCATGGAAATATTCCTGAGAGTCATTGAAATCCTTAAGCTGACACTAGTCTGCTGACCACATGTTCATTCCAGCCGTCTCAACGATACACATGTCTGCTTTTAAAGCAACGTCATGTTTGGAAGGCTTTATAAACAATAAAAGTGTGGTGACAGTGATGAAGTGTTTCCTCTGTATTTGGTGTAATCACTCATAATACGAGAGGCCGAGACGCTCCTCAGCAGAATTCTGACATTTTGGAAGCGGCACACACGTTTTTAATTACTCTTCAAAGAGCAGTCTATTTTTGTTGCAGAAAGTTTTTCAGCAGGCTGAAAAGCAGAAACCGCCTCGAGGCAGAACTCTGTTTGGCAGATTTGGGCTGCAGTAGGCAATTAACTCCAGTATTAAATATATTTGCTTTGCTGCTTTTCTGCTTTTCCTGAAATCTAGACAGAAACGCATTGTTCTGTCTGGTTTATTTAGAATAGGTGCAGCTAGAAAAAAAAAAACACTGACATAAATCGGATTCACATTATTTTTAGAGAAAGGAACTGAAAGAAAGAATATGTTAAAAGTTTAATTTGTCAGAAATATTTAAAACGAGTGACTCATGCCGTCTGTTAGTAGATTAAATGGATGTGGTTTATCTAATTTTCAAGTTCTGTCAAGTAAAAATGAGAAGGAACTGTAGATTTTGTAGAATTGTAGAAGAATGTGCTCACAAATGATATATAATAAACACACAAATCATCTCTAACTCCCTAGTTGCTGAGGTGGATGGAAACACATACTGGCGCAACCCTTTCAGCGGTCTCTGTAACCCACGACAAATGGAGGAGTTCATCGTTATGGACATTGACATCATCAGAGACCAGAAGCTGGGTGCTGGAGCTGGCATGAGGTCCAATAAGGTGAGTGTTGTTGTTGTTGCAAAACAGATTGTGTCATAAAGGAATATTGCTTTTCTTTTGGAAGCACAATCAATGGTGAACCATTACATTATCCATGAGCCTGTATGTGGGACTCAAGCAAGAACAACAGAAACACACAGGAATGTTTGTTTCAATGGAGCAGGGAATGAAAAAAAAACAAGAGTAATGTTGTTTTAACGGCTTAAAAGTACATTTATTCCCCCTGTGT
The DNA here is from genome assembly GCA_037974645.1 of Hollardia meadi. Lineage (NCBI taxonomy): Eukaryota > Metazoa > Chordata > Actinopteri > Tetraodontiformes > Triacanthodidae > Hollardia > Hollardia meadi. The sequence goes on from JBBPCS010000023.1 coordinate 4,555,842, forward strand.
GTATTTGTGTGTGTTATAGCACACCTTGGCTGAGGTGTGGGTTCAGAAAACATCAGAGATGGACACGAGTCAGCAGTATCACTGCCGTACATTCCTGGGCCACCTGCTCAACATTGGAGACCTGGTGCTGGGGTGAGTATGAGGTCATTGACGGTGTTTGTCAGGTTGGCAGTAAAGACTCGTAGCGAGGCTGTGAGCTTTACATTTAACAGCACGTCTATGCTCGACAGGTTTGACTTTGCCAATTCTAACATCAATGACGAGTACCTGAATAAGATGAACCCTCACCACGTTCCTGATGTGGTAAGATTCATCCTCTGGGAATAAATCTGGGCCTTTAATAGCTGTTGTCGACTTAATTAAAACTGACCACTAGTGGCAACATAAAATACTGACTGTAGATTTGATCACGTTCTTGGAAAAATACATTCCCACATAGCTTCACATATGAAATGTACTTTATATAGACAGTGTTGTAGTGTTTTATTTTCTACAACCCTGAATGTGGACTCTTAAAGGTGCTGATCAAGAAGAGCTACGACCGCACCAGGAGGGTGAAGCGCAGGAACTGGAAACTGCAGGAGATGGCCAGAGACCGCGATGGCATGGACACAGATGATGAGAGGTAGGAGAGTGATGCTGAATGTCTAAATTCTCTTGAATGAATTAAAGCTTCAAGTATTTGTTCAGTCACACCTGTCATTTTCTAAAGTGCTGTCTGGTATGCTCTGATGTATAACTAGTCATATTTAAAGGACAATGATGGCAATATTCTAGATGTTTTTTACTTGAAAAGACTAAAAACAACACGTCACTAGTCTCTCAGTTCCCTACCCTGTCTGTGGCACACACACCTATTCCTATTTGAAGCGTAAATCCCAAAAGAAGAGTCAGTAATGTATGCTTTCACTTCTGCAAAAAAAGCTAAATGATTACCAAAAACAGCAGGATACTGTGGTTTTTAGCAACTGTTACACAAACAGGAGTAAATTGTGCATTCTTTGGATTACTTTCTGACGTGGAATGATACATAATTGGTATTTACAGTTGCAGAACTGCATTTGTTGTATTGATTCAGTTCAAATTAAAGTGCCCATGATGAAAAAACACGTCACCCAGTGCAACAGTGTGGCTACTTTATGTGTTTTAATAGTTTTTGAATAACATTAGATCTCTATGGCACAAAGTAATTAAGCTATATGAGGCTCTAGCTACACAAGCAATATTTGTCACTAGGATCAGTTCATATTGGGGGTTTTTTGTGGGATATGTTGACAAATAGTCAACAGTAGAATATCCGTGCTTGAAAATCCTTTGTTCAGTTGCAAGAAAAATCTTTTTATTTCATCGTTCAGAATACCTCCCTAAATAAATAAAAGTGTAAACTTCAACAGCATTTTGATGCTGTAAGGGAAGTTTCTGCACAGATGTCTCTAGCACAGAAATTATGGGGAAAAACTTGATAGATTCCTGAGGTGGTGACTGAAGACATGGCATTGTTTTGGTAAGCTGATGAATAGTCTGAATATGTGCCAAGAATGTCAAGTATCCTGTGAATATTTTTCCCCTGTAATGTCGTACCACATGGGTTGTCCTTCAACTTGCTTTTCTGTCTTCAGACAATACCAGGACTTCCTGGAGGACCTGGAGGAGGATGAGGCTCTGAGGAAGAATGTTAACATCTACAGAGGTGAGCAGCTGGACACTGCAGACTTTTCACTGCACCAGTATCCACAGAGATTTCCGCCCTTCAGATGAGATGTTTGTTTCCATTTTGCAGCTTAAATTGTCAAGATATGGTTTGTTTACGGTCAATCGCTGCTTACAGGCATAATGCCGGTATGCAGCAATTGTTGGTTGCTGTTTGCTAAATGGACTGTATTGATTTAACGCTTTCCCAGTCTTATTGACCACTCAAAGCATTTTACAAGCCAGAATTCACGCACTCTGCTCTGCTCACCTGCTCATCAAGAGCGATAACCATTCTCACGAACTCTCACACACTGAGGGGAAAGCCATAGGGAGCAATTTGTTCAGTATTTTGCCTAAGGACACTTCGACACGTAGACTTCAGGAGCCCGAGGTCAAACAATGGACCTTCTGATTAGCGAGCCATGGCCGGCCCCAAAACCATTCAAATTTGACTCCTCCTTCCTGGCTCAACTATACTGAGAGCAACGGTGGTCGAGCAAGCTAGACAGCGAATGAAGGGAGGGAGCAGCGGCAGCATGAACAAAGCAGTGAATCAGAGAAATAAAACATTATTTTCTCATTATTTCACAGTGGTTACCCTCTAAAGCACAAATAAACACGCCCACACCTCTGCACAACCCTGCAGGATCCATGCATATTATGCCTCTAAGCTGCCAATAGATCTTATGTCACATAGTTTATTATAGATGATGTATTGGATAGTCAATAGGTTTTGATTTTTGGTTTTCAGATATGTCAAAGATCCCAGTAGAGAGCGACACCGATGATGACGGAGCACCGCGGATCTCCCTGGTAGAGATGCTGGAGGAGCTCAGCCTAACGGATGCCACAGGAGCAGAGGGAGCCGACATGATGACAGACTAGCCTGTCACCATCCTGACTGTGACTGACAGCTGATCTGTCAAATACAGTTCGGCTGATGATACAGTGATACAATTACACACAGAGCTGAGGACTGATTGAACCATCGACAAATAATGTTTAATACTGAAAAAGTTCAGTTTCATCGCACTGTGGTATAATGACTCATTCCAGTTAAAACCCCTAAACTGTGGGTTCTAATGGTGCCACGATGTGAGAAACACGTTTCTGCTGAGAAACTCTGCTCTCAGTGGAATTCTATGTCCACAATCGGCCTCCAAAATAAAGATTTTCTGCTACTTCTAAAGTATTCTTTTCCCATTTGTCATGTACATTTTTTTTGACATGACATGGAAATGAAGTGTTTCTGGATCACTATATCAAAATAAATATTTGGCCTAATACACACTTGTCTTTGGTATTTTCTGCTTGGGGATGTAAAAGATGTTAACTGTGTCACAATTCCCAAATCCCTGGTACATACTAATTATGTAGATTATACTACGTATTGGAAATGATCCAATACGTGTGATGTCAGATATATCAATCAAACTCAAACCTATAATCACAACATCAGTGTTTTTAATGCTTGTTTTTTTTTTGTTGTTTTTTTTTTGGAGCCGTTTCACCGCCATCCCCAATTTAAATATTTACCAGCTGTGAACAGGTCCTTTCTGCACTGTAGGAGAACAGCGAGCATAAACAGCACACTCAAAACTAAACCGTACTGAACAACATACTGTCTGTATTGCGTCATCACATTTGTAATGTAAACGCACTCAAAACCTGCTGAGAATCAGACATGGTGACTTCATTGTCAAGCACTCTACTGTACTATCCACCAGAGGGAGCTTTGCACCATTTAAGAAAGGGAAGTAATGCATTCAAATAGCCACACTCCTAGTAAGCTGGACCAAGCCTGTTAATGGTGTCATTTGCCTGCTATGGGCAATATTCAGATACCCAGCTGCACCACTTATTCAGCCAGAGAGAGAGAGAGAGAGCTATCTGTCCTCTATAATGGGCTGAAGCTGCAGATACAAATTAGGATTACTGCTGCTCTGAATAACAGTGATATCCTCATATGATCTGCAGTGATTGAAGCTATGGCTCATGTAAACAGGGCTTCAGCGTCAAATCCAAACCATAATTTAACTCGGTTAAAGAGTTTTTCTCTTCTGTCACCAGGTTTGTTGCATGACTGTGCAGACCTACTGAGCTGAAGCTCTATGTAATCTCAGACACAAACAAATGTGTGTATCACAGGCTGTATTCGTCTGTGTGACATGTCTCACGTTTAAACATGAAGAGGGAGGAGGAGGCCAGTTCTGTTTTTCACAAACCTGAGCTGGTTGGTAACAGGTAATCGGATCTACTTGGGAAAGTGAATGAGCTGAATCCCCTCAGGGAGTTTGTGGGTGGGTCCAACAACAATGTAGAGCAGGGGTTCACCTTTTTCCTGATCACCCTCCTGTTGACCTGATTTTCTCACCATCTTTGCTGGTGCACAACCTGAGCCCTTGTGATCCAAATACTTTTCTCCCTTCATCCAATTTCTAGTATTACAGAGCCACTTTCCAAGTATAATAAGACTAATGACATGTTGTTAGAGCAATAACCGGAGCTTTTAATCTTTCAATACTGATTTCCAAAGTACCTGTGGCAGGTCCAGGTCAGTCGATGGGCTATTTATACGACAAAGAGGTGATTAAGTGAATATTTTCTTAGTGTCTAGAATTTTAAACCAGTCCTCATCCTCAAAATCTCAGCGTATCCATGCGTAAACAGTGCTCCACGGCGCTGCCCGTGTTTACACGTCAATAACACACTGTGTTGTCAAGTGCAAGAACTGAGTAGGTCAGCAACCCTTGTGCAGGCAGGAGATAAGATTTACTGACTGTATGTCTGATTGCCCCAAAAACAGAAGGGCAACGTCACGTTCATCTCTCATTCTCATACTACTACTACTTTTCCTTTATTGATTCACAACCCGGAAAAGTTTTTTTTCTCTCAACCCGTTCAGTCTTTTAGGAGGAGAGGGGCAAAATTAACAATTTTCTTAATCTCTGTTTTGTATCTGAGTGTGCATGGCAGGCCTTTGCTTTGTCAACTTTGCGGTTAGTGTGCAATACGTTTTCAAGTTGAGCACCTGACCAGTCACATCTCAGTTCTCTGTTCCTCAGTTCCTGTCAACATAGCATTACTATCACTCATCATTATCATACATAGTAATATAGCCGGCACCAAAATGCAATAAAATGCATAGACTAACTTACATTTATGACGACAAATGAGCAGAGACTGATAAGAAAGTCTGCAAATCGTCATGAAAATGTGCTTTTGTTTACTAGAAAAGGATTGGATTAAATGTATACGTTTCAAGTCTGCGGCTTAATATTAAGGACCTGCCTCTGCATGACTTCATATATAAGATGCTGTAGGGGATAAGTGCACATCAGTGTGATGCAGGTGCTGCCTCGGCTTGTTTTCCTGCTGCTGCTGCTGCTGCTGCTGCCTACGTCAGAGGTTGCACTGCGGCGCAGCGTCGGGCTGCAGCATGGTGGGACGGATGCGCAGAAGGATGCGACACGGACTGAAGAAAGTTTAAAGATGCTGCACAAAGCAGCGGACTTCGCATGGCTGAAATAAAGAGCTGCAGACATCGACTTCTCCTGCGCCGATCTGCTTTCTTTTCTTTTGGCTGCCTAAACACGCAAACACACACCGGCCCCGTGCGTTACAGTCCTCAATCTGCCCACCTGCACGTTCTCTGAGCCAGGTGAGTCGTCAGTGTAAGAGTAGTGGGTGTGGTGGCTTTCTCACAGTCTGTCTGACCTACTACATATAGGCCCGTGGCAAACGAGCGAAGCAGCTTTTCGTTTACACAAAGCAGCGGAGCAGCAGCGGGACGCGGGCTGTTGTCTGTAGCTCGTCCTGTAATTAGGCTCTGTGTCCTTATCCAGGGAATCACATCGGCTGCTGAGGTGAGTCAATATATGGATTCGGTTATAGTCGACGCAGAGCTGATATATCCCATCTAATATTCTGTCTATTAAAAAAAACAAAAACAAAAAAAACAATTAACTGAGTAATGGTGATGAAATATATCACTGCAGGTCATTATACATTTATACCATGTGGACAACTTTTGCTTAAGTTATCCTATTTTTTGACATTGTGGGCCAAACTTGATAATTGACGTATCAAGAGGTATAAAGACAATTTGATTAAGGTATAACCTTATAACGTTTTTTTTCTCCAGATATTCGGGAAAAAAAGTTTGAAATAATTACAAACAGCACAACAAGCAAAAAGAGCCTTTTCGTCCATATGTTAAAGTGTATGTTTTTGGCCTGTGTGCGTGTGTGTGTGTGTGTGTAAGTATGGGAATAAGTGTGCCTAGAGAAAAGTGAGTAGCTGTTTTATGCCCATGTGAGAATCCTGGGTATAATTTCATCGGTGTTTCTCCACCAACACAACTGAATCCAGAGACCCTGAACTCCCATTAGGCCTGCTTGATTGCCCCCTCGGGCTCTGCTGTGGCTTTGAAGGGGCTGGAGGAGTGCCCCCAAATCCGTTTCACACCTCCTAATTAATAAACACAGCCAGAAGGACTTTTTTTTTTTTAAATTTTTTATTTGGGGACTATTTTTCATTGTGGTTACACTGTTGTCTCCAGGATAAGAACATAATCTTTGCATGGAGAGTTAGTATTCATGATTAAAAATTACAAATGTTCAGATATTATGGCACAATGAGAGTGTTGTAAAATAATCTCTTGCACAGTTCTTGTAGTTGTAGTCTGTAGTCTTTTTGTTTCTATGTTTATGCTTAAGAAGGAAATTGTGGTGGAAGTAGATTAAGTAGATTTACTCAAGTACTGTCCGTAAGCACTTTGCTTGAAACGCACTTTTTGACTTGATGACTTGACAACTTTTGTTTGTAGTTATTTTGAAGATCAAGCATTTATTAAATTCTAAAATCAGCTCATAAATGATGATGCATTTCTATTCAGTATATTTAACTACCCAACAGTGTATAAAGTAGAATAAAGCAGTTTTACTTTGACATGAAATATTGAGATAAAGCCTCTGTTTTCTCTGTGTGCTCATAGGTGTGTTTCTTTTTTACAACCCATATAAATTCTTGTAATGAATGTCTTCCAATCCTCTCTCTTCCTCCCTGACCTTCAGCTTTGTGTTTATATCCTCTCTACATCCCTCCTTCACTCCATCTCTGTCTTACGGCTTAAATCTCACAAATCTCCAGTTCCCTTCCGTCCAGCTTGCAAGATGAGCTTCAAGAACTTTAGGGAGTACCTGGCCTGGCTGTACTACCAGTACCTGCTCATCACCGGCATCTATGTCCTGGAGCCCTGGGAAAAGTCCATATTCAACTCCATCCTCTTCTCCGCCATCGCCATGGTGATCTACACCTCATATGTCTTTGTGCCCATACATGTGCACCTCGCACTGGAGTTTTTCTCTGGGATCTTTGGTGACCAGCCTAAAAGCACCATGGCACTCATGAACTAAAAGAGGCAGCGACTGGGTGGATTAGCGTGAGTTGTACTGTACCTCTTTACACCACGCTCATCCTGAACCCCAGCCGTCAGTCACCTCAGCTAATCAAGACTGAAAACATGAAGATGTTCTGGAAATCAGAGCCTTACTAATCTTCTTTACATCCCAAGCCCTCTGGCCTTACCCCACGGTATTAGACACGCGACACTATATTACTTTCACACCCTTGCTGTGAAACGTCTTGTGAAATGTTGTTTGTCCTGTTTATTTTTGTTTTTCTCGCCACATGTCCTGTGTGAGTGCATACTACCTCAGGGTTTTGCATGAGAGGGGCATACGTGGGGTGGTACATTTGCATGCTTGTCTCACTACAAAATACTGCTAGACCCTTTTCTTCTCTTCACGATTTGTAAACGAAAGGGACATTTCAGCAATTCGGTTCGTCACTTCCAAAAAATGGGGGGACTTATTAGAGGCAGATTAAACAGAGAAAAGTCATAATCGAAGCAGCAGAGGCCCAAATATCCAGAAAACATATCAAAACACTAAAACACTGGATATGTCCCATACAACTCAGTTGGGTCTTGATAGACCCTCCCTGATCAGTTAATACCCACTTGTTTAAACTCAACACCCCAACTGTGGAATGCAGCCTCTGCTAAAAGTGTGTAGTCTCCAAGCCCAAGTTGAAATGGCACTAATGACGTTATCTAGTTTATTTTTCAGTCTTTGGCCCTGTACAAAATCACTTATTGTGCCATGCATATAGTGCACTATAGGTACCACTCCGCCATTTAATTTATAATGCCCCCAAAAGTTCCAACAATAGAACAGAATAAAATAAATCCCACATTGCAATGAGTGAGATTTTATGGATGTGAAAATTACCACTGAGCGACGCTGCAGCTGCAGTGATGAGGCAAAATGACGATGACTCATACGTGTCTCTCTAAGCTCACTACAGAGTAAACTACTGAGTTTTTATTACATAGGGTGAATGATTGAATGAGGGAGGGAGTGATTTTAGATAGATTTTAGATTAGCTCCGTTCAGAGGCACTGGAGAAACTATACAACTGTTCATGACTGTCTGTGATAAGTTGAGTTCCCCATTAAGTGTGAGTGTATCCGTGTTTTATCTGCTGCATCTGTGACGCCACGTTATCGCTGATTGTGAATTGCTTTCTCATAAAAGGAGAGTGAGAACTCATGCCAGCAGTTTTTGCACTTAATGTTACTGGTTGATCCATGGTTTCGTATCAGAGCCACTATCACCTTTGTTAGTCGCCTTTATGCGCTGTAATGCTAATTGGCGAGGTACATTGCACTTTTCGAGTCAAACTGTGTTGCTGATCTTCAAAGAAAGAGTGAATAGAAAAGCCCAAACTATGCAATGAATCAAAAAGCGTCACGATCAGGGGTCTGTTGTTACACACTTGAGGAATGTTTGCCCCGGGCCCACATTTACCGATTTACTGGTCAAAACGAGTAATAAACCAAAAGTAACGGCATGCTGTATGTGTGTGCCTAGCCCTCTCTTTATCTCCTGTTTTCTAACTGGCTGGTATGCCTGCAAGGTGTGCTCAGCACTGAGCATGAGCAAATATTGATACAACACACCCTTAGGTTTTAGGCTTGGCTTTGTTAATGATGTTGCCCAACTTAATCAACAGCCTCTAAACTCAAAGCAGAACTGTTAGCTGGCACATGCAAAATGCCAAGACAGATGCAGTCAAACTGGCCTTAAATCGAAGGCAAAGCCTGACTGGAGAAGCTGTCTTCCTCACCTATAGTTGATCTATAGAGAATGATCCGGGGAATGAGTCATAGTGTATCTGGTAGTAGTGATGAGCATTGCATTTAGTTGTGTCCTTAAGATCAGCTTTGATTAATTGTGCTTTGGGTCAAGGGGGCTTGCTGATTACAGTCTAATCATGATCTCTAAAATTAATTTTATTTATATGGAGTTATATATTTATATACACTGGTAAATGCTTGGCTGGTTACAATGTCAATTACCAAACTCCTTTGATTATTTATATCTGTGTTCTCTTATCCTTTTTTTTCCACATGAAAGTTCTTTTATATTGTTCCCACTTTGTATCATTTCATTTAAGTTTTGTTAAACATGTTGCAATGGTTCCAGACATTTCCTGTAACGAAGAATTTTTTTTTCACCGTTCACCAAAATTTATGTTATATTTATACATGGTAGCAACACATTACTGCAATAATAAGAAAATAAAGACACCTGAACATGCTTGGACGCCTTTCTCCTTGTTTGGTTTTCAGCGTCTGCGTATACATGCAGCACATAAAGTCTGTTATGCCTTCAATCACGAAGAGCATAATGCTCTGAAGTGGAAGTACACAAGGAAAACAATGGATCATGGGTAGCAGCACATTCTTGACAGCGACTGGGCCACATAAAGTGAAATCAGACAATAAAAGGCAGAGCCACCAAACCAGTTCTTCCTAGACAGCGCCGGAATGAATACTCAGCAGCTGTGCTTTGGCTACAGCAGATTAAAAAAAAGAAGCTCTGTTTACCTGGAGCCAACCATGTCCACCCTCTCAGATACAATTTAGATGAAGATGATAAGCAAAACCTGTTTCATAGGATTGCTGGTAAAATCTTGCAGAATTTAATTTGCACTGTACATGCAAAATTCCCTCCAATATTATCTACATGGATGGCGGATGACGAGGGAGCAGGACATTGTTTTGGTTATCAGTTTGGCTACAGTAGAAAGACTGGCCAGGCAACTATGTTTATGTCTTGCAACTGGACACCGCCGTCCCCCCCGCAAGTACACAATAGCTGCGACACCCTCACTTCTCAACCTGCACATTCAAGCTCATGCCAAAATACTACTGAGGCCAACTCCTCTCCTCTTCCTCTCCTCTCCTCTTTTGTCTTTAAAGTTTGCCTCAGGGTCTTTGAAGAACTGTCTTCTGTTTACACTTAACAAGTTAATTTGTATCCCATGAAGGAAGAGGTCAGAGGTTATCTCCAAAACCACGAGGTGTAAACAAAAGCTATCTGCGGGCTCAAACGGTCTCAAAACACTCAGAGGGGAGGTGCGTTGTTTCTGTTGCGTTTACATGTGGCCATGTGAATAAAACTGGGGGGGACTCCTAGCAACTCCACATGCAGATAGTGACACCAGAGAAAAACACACGCATGCACGCCAACACCGCATCAGGTTTCATTTTTACAAGGAAACCCCAGAAAGTCTTTAAATATTAACATCATTGCCAACATTCAATATCTCCAGTCTCTCACATTCAAAAAGCTCGGTTCTACAACTTAACAGGCTCTGCCATTGTTCAGCTCTACCGTCCTACAGGCGTGTGTGCCACTACAATGAATGTCTCCATGGTAATAACTGAACACTACTGTTCAGCCACAATCTATGACGGACACAACAGCATTAGACACATTTGGACACACGCAAGTACACGTACACACACACGCACGCACACACACACACACACACACACACACACACACACACACACACACACACACACACACACACA
>JBBPCS010000023.1:4566580-4589186 GCA_037974645.1 Hollardia meadi
CACACACACACACACACACACACACACACACACACACACACACACACACACACACACACACACACACACACAGGGTATTACAGCTTGTAAATATTCTTTTAAATAACTTTATGATCACTGATTAACTCTTGTTTTTCTTCAACAGAAAGTGCTTTTCCTTCACCAATAATAAAGGCCTAGGGCTGTAAAAACACTTATTTGTTCTCATGTTTTTTTTCTTTTATTTTGTCTCCTGATGTTTTAAGGTTTTAAAGCTGATATACACTAAACACGTGTATTGCCTATCTTGAAATACATCACATTGATAATCACAGTATACAGAACGGTGATCAGTAATTGATAAGTTCTTACTAGTTTCGTGCCGTTCATCGGCTGGTTCCGAGCTGATTATGTACCGCTCATGATAGCGCTCATTAGGAATTATATAGGCGAGCACTTATTAATGAGTCATAAATTATCAAGTTGCTCCTCACTTGTTTCTTATTTAACTGATCATTAAAAGTCATTAACTAATCATTAGCAACATATAAAATTTAATAAAGAGTTACCCATCAATTAAACTAGCAGTTAGAGCCTCATTTGTTTCCTGGTAACTACTTAAAATGTTGTGTACCTTATTGTAAATCAGTACATTTTAAAGGTATGAGATGAATTTGCATTTTTGATATAAATACCTGATGTGACCAGCTGATCTGATCCAGTTAACTGATCGACTTTTTGTGATTCACTGTTAAACTGAACTTTGCAATGACTGGGTAGTTTTTGAGTCACATAAAAACAAATAAATAAACAAACTGATAAAAGGACAGTACAAGACATACCCTGCTATTATAATGTATTATAGTGTCTTTTAACAGGCGTGTTTTGAGGGAACATTGTTTGCACAGTTGGGTGTGTGTGTGTGTGTTGTTATAGAGTGTTTTGAGTGGGGGCTTGGTTAAACACGCTCCAAAGGTCATTTCCAAAAAAGTCCCCTTCATGACATTTTTATGGGTATATAGATACATTTTATACTTTGTTAGCCAACAAGTTTCGGTCCTTCATTTCCTTCTTTAATAGTTGGATTTGACTTGAAACTCTTCGTGCACAGATAAAAACAAAGGCTCTAAACACATTGTTTGCAAATCACCCACTGAGCAGACAAAAACGCATGGATTCGATTACACACAATGGCCCGAGTAGTAACATGATTAGTGGATATAATCACAACAGAGATCAGGATCACGTCATCATGGTTTGAAGATAAATTAACATGTTGTTTTCTGATTACTCCATGTCAACACCAGATTTATTTCCAGCCTGTTCTCTGTGACATCAGAAAAGGTTTGTTCTGTGGTATTTAGAATGATTGTGCAATTATTGCCATTCTTTGTTGATCGAAGATGGAGGAGGTATTCACCCAATGACACAGCTCCCAGTCCCATAGTATATCTGGGTTATGAATCAGTCAATATGAGTCTAGGAGCGGCTGGCCACTGATAAAAACCCGAGTCCAGCAAGGCGTGAAACTACCACAGGAACCAAACCCTGACTTGGTTAATGGACTTTCACTACAAAAGAAAAAGCATGTTTTTGCTACATTTAGCTCATAGTAAAAGCCTGTGAAGAGCAGAAGTAGCTTAATAAAGAGGCTGGATTGTTATGCTCCTAAATATACTTGTGAGTGCATCGTCATCATTGCCATTTGTTTATTGCAAAGGTTCAAATAACGCATTAATATGAGCGGATACATACTTTTGCACACACCTCAAATTTAAACGTGCATTTTTGTTTGGGTCTGATCAGCAGTTACACTCAATAATTTAAAGTCTGTAACTCTAAAGGTCCCTGTGCGTATACAACTAAAACACAAGTGTGCCACCAAGTGGTCGAGTGGAGAAATAATCTTTTGCTCAATACAGATATGACAATTATCATATTCTTTGCACATGCAAAATGATCACAAATCTCTGAAGTTAGTTGAGAAAGCACTCTAGTACTAATAATTCTCATTCACTTAAGACTATCTGGTTCGCGGTGTGGTATATTTCAAAGTATGGTGCCATACAGGTCTGTTCATGGAAGAGGAACACTTTCATCAGTGTGTGCAAGCTGCTTTGAAAGAATGTTTGACAGGCTACCAAGAATTTTACGTTGAAAGGCACAAGTGAGGGAACAAAGATAGACTTTGTCATTTCTTTTTCACTCCATATAAAACCTGTCTAATCTTAACAGGGTCATGGAGTAAGTTATGTGAGCTACATCCCCTGATCAGTGGGGAGGAAATTGTACAAACGATCCTCGTTGGGCAGAAATTGAAGGCAAGATTGCTGTTTATTTTATATTTCTTTTAAGGGCTATTCCCTTGATTTAGTGGCAAATGAAGGTAGTTGGTGTACTATGTGTGAGGCCTTTAGGTACTAAGGTAGAAAAGATGAGGGACAGTACCTTAGGGATGTGCGGTTCTGCAGAACATGGTAGGAGGAGAAAATAAGGAGAAAGGGAGCAAGAAGAACCATCCATTTATTACCCACATTTAGCATGAACCTCATATTCTGTGTAGATTGTCCCCGTTCCTGGGAGACACAACTCATGTGCGTGCAGTGGCTTATTTATTTTTTCCAGTACATAGTCGTAGGCCTACTATTTATCATGGAATCATCATCAAGGGAAAGAGTGCAGTCCAGTGGTGCTTCAGGACTCTATACCCAAATATGAGTAGAAAATCATTCTTTTCGCCTAGCTCTCATTAGGAAAGTCAAATCTTCTCAGCTTTCATGCCTTAACCTAGCTACGATGCCTTTGTCAGGATAAGAAAATGAATCCTGCAGATTTTACGCTAAACAGGAAAAAAGTCAGCCCCAAACATTTATTGAAAAATCTGAAAAATCACTGATCTCTTTATCACTTTTAATATCCTGGGAGAATACAAGATTGATCTGTCTGTTGGCCTGTGGGATCTCTCTTGATCACTTTTAAATAAACAATAACAGCTTTTCTCCTTTGGAAAAGACCATCTTGTTGTCATGACCAACTTTGAGCACATTAGAAACCAATCCCTAACTTTAGAGATAAAGTGATTTTCTACTCTGTCTGACTACATGAGATGTGTCTTCACTGCCAGCAGATCTCTTGCCAAAGTCATTAGCTGCTAATTCTCCAGGATTTAGATTTTCTCTGATAATATCCCACAGTGAAGAACAAAAGTAACAGTCTGTGACTTTATTAGAGTGATCACAGCAGGGGAATAATCATACAGTGACTAGTTGCTGTGTTGGTTACTAAACAAATCTATCTTATTGTCCCACTCTCTAATTCACTCTAAACACTTTCACTGCAGCCTCAATATCTTCTTCACATGAATAAGGTTAATGTAAGGCAATACACCTCCATCCATCCATCCATCCAAGTCATCTTTGGTCCTCTCTTTGCTTGGCTGCACCCGTTGAGTAAGTTAACTCTTCCTTATCCTGCGCTCTATAATCTGTGTGGATGGGGGCTGAGGGCAGGGAGGGTCGGTGCCAGTGTTAAATAAACGGACAGGTGAGCGGCGCCTGGGTCCTCTGTGACCAGCTGGGCACTGTAAGCTGACCGCTGCTGTTGTGTGTGGTCTGAAAGGAGCTGAGAGACGATGGGGTCGGGGCATGGAGAACCCCTGAGGAACCCCCCTCTCTCTCAGGTGCATATCTTACACTTCATCTGTTTGTCGTTTATGAAAGGGCAAGTGAGGGACACTTCACCCGAGCTGCTGGGAAGAAGAGTATGTAAAAGGGGCGAGAAGATAAAGAAACGTGTACGTTAGAAAATGAAAATGGTTCAAATAAAAACAGTCTTCTCCTATTTAGTAGCTCTCTCCTCATCCCTCCATCCCTCCATCCTACCATCACCCCTCTCTGTTTCCCAGATTTCATTTCCCTTCTTCCTGCTCACTCATAGCTGGTCATAGATCCCTCTGAGGACATGAAGTCTTTGACAACTGAGGCATGTCCACTGCTCAAGCATTCATTGTCACAGGCAAGTTGAGAGTTTCGACTAGACAGCGACCAGAAAATCACTTTACTACAAAAACCAGATGCTATCTTGTTACACCTTTAAGAATGAATCATTGTCCAGCCACACAGTATGAATCATAGTTAGCAAATTTAGCTGCCAGCAATCTTGGGGGCTCATGTGCAGAAAGTTGGTCACAAGGATCTGCAAGCGTTGCAGCTGCAATGATGAGGGAGATAAATTGGTTCCTTTGACAAACAGCTCAGGTTTAGTAACTGTTGAGTGAGGAGATTATCAGTGCTCTTTGGGCTAAAGCTTTCTTCTGGATGTTAACCAAGTGCAACGACACTGTAAATAAATGAGCTGCCTGTGCTGTGCACCAGTTTGCAGATCAAGTAGAAAGTCCTATTAAATGTATTGTTGCAGAGCAGATATTGCGATTTATGTGTACTCTCAAACCATCAACTTGCAAGATTCTAATTGACACTACACACTAAAAGATCTGTAAAAACAGTCCTTTCTGTTTGGAGAGCACATGCAGAATACTGTCCAGACCTACGCTTGAGAAAAGGCTGTTGTTGTGCCCTGGCCTCTGTCACAGAACTCTCTTTGCTTGGCTTTGTCCAACGTAAGAGCCTGGGTAGAAGGCTGGATGTTGGAGGAGTGCCTCCCATATCGGGTGACCCAATGCCCCACGGCCTTTGCTCCTCGCCTAGCTCACAGCGAGGGAGTGCTCCTCACGGGTGCTGTATCCCATGTCACAAAAGCACCTTTCTACACAACAGGGGTAAAGAAAAATGGTCCACACACAGTGGTTCTCCTTGGTTTGGCTCCAGCCCGTCATAGTTGAATTTCAGACCTCCCCCTGTGCTTCCAGCAAACACCCTTATTGGTGGAGATGTTCTTCGCCCAAGCCTGGCAGAGATATCAGAGAGACCTGGAGCTCCTGGCGCTGCCTCCAAGAGACCGCTAGAGAGGATAAATGACCATACCACTTATGCATACCTGGGTGAGTCTTATGCATTTAACACCTAAAATTGGATTTTCTTATGACGGGTAACCTATTGAAATTATTAATTTATGTTTAAAGATTGGCATATCTAAGTTGAGGAGCATTCTGCACTTCAAAAATGTGCCATCATTACTCAAGAATATGCAGGTTTTCATTGCAGGTAGCAGCTGAATTTTGTGATAAACAATCATAAAATCAGCTTTGAATGGTCAAACTGCAGACCTATCTAGTCATAGTGGTATATGACTAAGAAACAACATAGCTCCAACCTGAAATTTGCAAAGTAGGAAACAGAAAAAAAGAATCAGAATGGTAAAAATAATATAGAGAATAGTAGTAGACAGTAGACGTGAGGAAAGAAAGCATCACTGGATATTACTGCGTGATTTGCAACAGTGAACTGCTAATCAGCAGCTGTTTTTATAACCTCTTATCTTTAAACCTTAAGAAAATGGAAAAGGAAATTAGTGCCGACGAACACACAAAAAGTGTCACGTATAAACTTATCTGTTCTCAGATCCCAGTTAACCATGAGGATTACCAGTATCTCCTGTCAGTTGACCCTTGTGGCTGTAGCTGTGGTTACACTCACTGCAGTGTCCTTTGTTGAAGCTAAGACTACACAGAAACCAAAGTACCAGTACACCAAGAAGCCTGTCCCTCAGATCACCGCGCACAGCCCTTTGACCACCAGCATGGCCAAGACTCACAAGCCAGTGCCGAGTGCAAAACCTGTGGAGCCCCATCCGCCGCCTGCCACAGAGAAGACCACCTATCCAAGTCATGTCTTTCCAAACTCCAACACACAGGGCACTGAGGCCCCTGGTGTTGGCCCTGAGAACTACACCCTGGATTACAACGAGTGCTACTTCAACTTCTGTGAGTGCTGTCCACCTGAGAGTGGCCCCAGGGGGCCAAAGGGAGACAGAGGCTTGGAAGGTATTACACAAACTGATAAAGTGCAGTAAAGAAAAAAAATGCTTTTGATTTAATGAATTAATTTGTTTGTTTGCTTTCAGCATTTTGATCTTTTGTCTATATTGTTGCTTGTCTAGGGCCACCAGGTGAAAGAGGCCTTGCTGGAGCTGCTGGTTTACCAGGACCACCAGGAATGAGTGGTCCTATGGGGTTAAAAGGAGACAAGGGTAAATACACTATGGTTTAATACACATTTGAAACTGCTTATTAAATAGAATATTATCATATATTCGACAGACCATTTATTATCATGTATTATTTAAGAATGTATAATGAGACAATGGGCCCCTGGGCAGTGACATATAAAGCACAGGGGCCCAATACACTTAAGTACATAGAGTATGTCAGTAAGCGAACTCATACAATTCAATGGCATGTCAGTACACACAACAGTATTTGAACATGTTGGATGATTCCTACTGACTTGTTCAGTAGTATGTTTATTAAGTTTCTCGTCCAAAATGTCACATTCAGTTCAATAAAAAAAAGTGCCTGTACAAGCACTGCACATGAGGTTAATAGCTTAGCAGCCTAATATTTACAACTGAGTCATCGGTTTATGATTGTTTCTATGGTTTTTCGCTGTTTTAATATGCATTTAACAAGGAAGTAACATACTGTGTATCACAGCTGAGCTGACAATGGTGCTCTCAGTCAGTGAGGGAAGCTCCACTGCTGCCACTACTGTTCTACTGATTCAGTCAGTGACAGTGGGGATTCAGTATAGTTTGTGCACAGGGGAAAAGTTAGCCTTGAAAGCTTTCTGTCAGAAAGCTCCTACTGTTGGAAAACATTGTCTGAGTGGGTCCTACACAGGGCTTTTATTCAGGAGACTGGGGTTCATGTCCTGAGACAGGCAGTTTTTATTTTCAATAATTATCAACCAAAAATACTTGGTTAGCTAACAAAACTACTTAGTTAGATTTAGGCAACAAAAATACTCGGGAAAATATCACGATACGGGTCAAAAATAGACCTTTTGGCAACATTAAACACTTACCAAAGTCCTTTGTGAAAGAAAGGCTTCAAGACTAACTTTTCCCAAGTGCATACTTAACTTTGACAATTTGCCGACAAAGATTTGTTTGCAAATGTACTGAACACTTCTGGGGACCCTTCACCCCTTAGGCTTCTAGACTTGTGCCCTGTATTCTGGTAACATGTAGTGTTCTTCTTAGCACTAGTTTAAAGGTGCAATTTGTAAGATACAGTATAGCCATAATTTTACTTTAAAAAGTAAAAAAATAAGAACTAACATTATCAACAGAATGTGAAGAAACAGCAGTGTTGACAAAGACAAATGTCAAAGACATCTATGTATAGTATCGCAGAGATGTCTACTGAAGTTAGTGAGCTGACCAGTTAGCCCCGGGCCGTACTGTCTCAGAATACCACTTTGTACCTATTGGCCATGGATAGCCCCGTACTTGCGTAGTTTCAGCTGGGAGATGTATATGAGTGGCAAGTTCGCTAAGTTTCACAGGCTCTCTTCGCGTTTAGTCTAATAAATACAGTACATAAATAAACAGAACAAACTCAGAAAATGTCAAGAAAGGAAATCTGAAAGGAAAGGAAATACACCTATTTTCCTTACTAACAGAAAAATACAGCCGTTTACATTCTGAATTCAAGTTTCTCTCTTTTACCGAATTAAGACAAGCTTAATCGTCTTGATATCTCATCGTCAAACACACTTCATTCAAACGATAAAAGCGAAACCGTCCTGTTTTATCTTTCCACAATCACCTCTGGTTGGGCCGAAATAAATCCTCAATTCACTAGTAAGATGTGAAAATATTCCATCTCTATATATCGTTTTTGGTCGCTGCTAAAGGCCCCACACTATCTTGTTCTTATGTCGTTTCTCCTCTCTTCTGTCCCCGCCTGCTGTGTCTTCTCATCTCCGAAGTCATAGTCCTTGCCGCAGCTGCTGTAAATCACCTCCATACGGTATCCCCTGTAGTCAAACTGGCCTTCATAGTTCTCAGAGGCTGTGTCCAATCCCAGTTTGGTTAGCCGTGTTCAGGCTGCGGAGCACGGTTGAGCTGACCCCTGCTGCCCAATCTGATCTGATCTAGGCAGATATCAGTGAGCAGTAGACCCACTAGTGGAGCTAGTGGGTCTACTGCTCACTGACGTTTCTACTGCTCACTGATAGCTATAGCTACAACCAAAGATAACTACACAGCCCAATATAACTTACTTACAGACAGTATAGTGAGCAGCAGTTGGCGGTTACCCTGGTGAATGCTGCCCCCTATATTTCTGGAGGTACCCTCAAATTCTGGCTACATTGTAAAAATTGCACCTTTAAAAAAGAAATATTCATATTGCTTATGTTGGATATTGTTAGTTGAATATTAGCTTTATTATGTCAATTTATTAGGGGAAAAGGGTGACAGAGGAGGCAGTGGGACAGCTGGGCCACCAGGAGTCCCAGGGAAACCAGGACAAAAAGGTACTAACTTGTTCAGGTGAATGTTGAATTCTTTTACGTTGCTTGAATCAATAATTCTGACACAGTTTTTCTTGCAGGTGATGTTGGCTCAAAAGGTGAGAAAGGTGAAATAGGGTTGCAAGGTATCAAAGGTGGTAGTGGGGAGAAAGGGGAACCTGGCCAGAATGGTACTGCTGGCGAGAAAGGCGAACCAGGAAAAGAGGGGCCAGCTGGACCTCCAGGAGTGGCTGTTGAATCAGGTCCTAAGGGAGAAAAGGGGGATAAAGGGGAGTGTGGCACGTTTGGGGAGAGAGGACAGAAAGGTGAGCGAGGGGATCCTGGGCCTCCTGGCATCCCAGGATTGATGGGCATTCCAGGAATGAATGGCAAGCATGGCTCCCCAGGTCCCATAGGCGTCCGAGGGGATCCGGGACCTCCTGGACCACAAGGAGAACCAGGGGTTAGAGGATCTGAGGGAGCACAAGGCATAAGAGGGATAATTGGGCCAAAAGGGGACAGAGGTTACCCTGGGATGAGAGGTGAGCGGGGCTTTCGTGGATTCAAAGGAGCAAAGGGATCAGGAGTTCCCCAGAAACGCTCAGCCTTTAGTGTAGGTATTTCTCCAAGAAAGTCCTTCCCTCCCTCAGGCTTCCCGATCCGTTTCGACAAAGTCTTCTACAACGAAGAGAATCACTTCAATTTCACTTCCAACAGCTTCACATGTGTCCATGCCGGGGTTTACATCTTCTCCTTCCACATCACTGTACGCAATCAGCCACTGCGAGCCACACTGGTGGTGAACGGGTCAAGGCGGGTAAGGACACGGGACTCTCTTTACGGTCAAGACATTGACCAGGCGTCCACTCTGGTGGTGCTGCGGCTGGCGGTGGGTGATCAGGTGTGGATGGAGACATTCAGAGACTGGAATGGGGCGTATGCCAGCAGTGAGGATGACAGCATCTTCTCTGGATTCTTGCTTTACTCAGACAAGGCCTGATACTCTACTGAAAATATCTTTTACTGGACTGTTCCAACTTGACTATATCCATGAAAATGCCGAATACTGATGGTGCTACACCACACATGGACCATATTGATCGGGCCCGCAACGTCCTCAAAGAAAAATAAAACGATCCCCAAAACAATCAATAAAAGGCAGCATTATGTTAATGAACATGGAGGCAACGAGTCTGTATTGCTATTTAACTTGATTCCAATAGAGGGCGGTGTCTACATTTAGATTGGACTAAAGGCGTGGACTCTTGCTCACTTGTGACACATTACATTAGTGGTTGTGACAGAGATGAGTAGGGGTGAATGCTTCAAAAGAGAGAAAAGTTGACTTTGAATATTGCATTTCAACAGAGACTGGACATCTAAAAATTTGGTCACAAGTGTTGTTTGAAAGGCAGTATGTTTGATATGCCAGAAAATAGTGACATTTTTCCATTAAGCATGCTAACTATGCCACAAAGTTATCATCGTGGGAAAGAGAAGAAAAAGCCCTGAAACTGCATACTGTGCCCAGACAACAAAGGTCAGTTCGAAAAACGTCCCAATTTGCTGTAATAAACGGCCCAATTTGTGGCCATTTGCATACTTTATCTAAGTCAGTATGGCCCTCTGGAAAAAACAATGTTGCCCATCCCTGTGCTACACTATACTCATGATTTATGAACTGCTCGAAAGCTGTACTGCACACTAGTCCGAAAATGTAGAGACTGGCAATATCAAGATCATATTTATTATATTATCACTGTACAAGTGTCTTCTTATTTTACCTTTTTGCCTGTGTGCCCACAGTGTCTTGTTTACTGCTGGCATATTTATTCACAACGTTTTAATCTACACAACATTCATCAGGTAGATGAATGCTCAGATCAGTTGGTATGTAATCAAAGGAAGAAGGCATTTAGAAAAAATCACACTATGAAAAGATTAGAAAAAAGTGACAACCCACCTATGTATGTATGTATATATACATACATATACTTGAAGACTGAAATGTTAATAAATAAACTAGCAGTAAAGGAGACACCAATGTGCCTATTACACTTTTTATCCTCTTTAAGCAGTGTTCTTCTACATTATATACTATATACGACCTATACAGTATACTTTGCCTGAAGTTTTTATTGATGGTCTACCTGCAGATTTGCTCTCAGTTAAACGTCACGACCCCAATGTAATCCTCTCCTCTATTGTCCGACCCATAAAGGTTCCTTCACCATGTCATTCTTCCTGTCTTCCTCCTCTTTGTACACTGTTGTCTCTGTCACACTCTGACCTCTCCTTCCTGTATGTCTACACTATCACACTGATGACCTTCTATATCTAATTTCAAGAGAAGAATATGTTGATGATCACATATAATGTATGCGTCAAGTATACAGAGAGTATCACTTTGACCTATGACTGTCTTACTATTCTTACTGTAAACCCCCTGTCCATGTTATTATGCCAATACTTGTAATATGTAAGCAGTATTGCTGTACAATAGGGTTGTAAAAAGAGATCGTGAAAATAAAATCCAGTAGTACCTATTGTTTCTGGAATGCTTTATTTGCTTTAACCAGTTGGTTTTGTACAGATGAAATCATGAAGTTGATACTTGTAATCTGATATATGAATATTTCACAGGTAATCGTATAAAACGTGTGCACTGGCAGCACAATGGCCCTATGAGTGATAGCTAAAAATGTGCAGCCACGGGTTATTACTCTGATTTAGGATCATTAATTTCTGTAATGTATGCTAACTTGTCACCATGGGGCAGTGTCTGGAGAGTCCTGAGGTATGTCACCAGATTCTCCGGACATGTCACCAGATCCCTCAGGCATGTCACCAGATTCTCCAGATATGTCACCAGATTCCTCACGTGTGTTGACAATTTCTGGGATAGCAGTATGGTTGAGAGACTGGACTGTAGATAGCAGAGTGCTTGGTGCTGGCTGTAAAGATGGAGGACTTGAGGATTGAGTGCTCAGTTCAGTAGGTTGAATAAAAGTAGGAGTTGCAGTAGATTGGCGAGGGGAGGGCGGGGCTGCCGTTGGCTCAGCTGCAGGAGACAGGAAGAGGTCTGGGGATGAGACTGGGGGAGCTAAAGGCCATGGGTCTCTTGGATGAATAATTGGAGGCATCATCATCGGTGGTCCTATCGGGTCAGAGACAAGTTGGCCTTAGAAGTTTTGCTGTGTAATGTTTCACAATTTTAACAATTTGGGAAGAAGATTAGGCTTTAAACTGTTACAGCACTGCGGGTTTCCTGTACCTGTCACTTGTCCAAAGCTTTTGGGCTCACTCCACCTGATGAGGTCCAAGTTAGGCACCTTGGCCTTACAGCTGTACTGGCCTGGAATCCGTCTGACCAGATCATGGTTCTCAGAGGTTGCTACTCCCAGTCGGTTGTTATTCTTATAGAAATAGTAGTGTATTGGAGGGGCAGGGGCAGGGGCATTGTATTCGTGGTGGCAGATGAGCTTCATCATATTTGCTGGAATCAGGTTATTGTCAGCATCAATTTCCAAAACTGGCTGCGACAGAACCTCTGAGATAGGACAGCATAAAAGAAAACAATATTGACACACTGGAATAGTTTAAGTAATTTCTATCCTATTGCATGTTGGAAGTTAATAAGGAATATAGGAATAGTTTAACATTTTGAAAAAAGCTTTATCACTTTCTTGCTGAGAGTCACATGAGGAAATTGATACCACTCTCATATCTGTAGGGCCTACACAAAATATGAATTTAAGGCCAACAGCAGATTAGCTTATCTTAGGATAAAGACTGAAAGCAGAAGGAAAAGGCTAGCCTGGCCCTGTCCAAAGGTAACAAAATCCTCCTAACAGCACTAATTATAAAGTTATATTTCAATTAAGTGGATTTTACTTTGGACAGGGCCAGGCTAGCTGTTTTCCACGCCTTTCAGTCCTTGTGCTAAGCTAAACTACCTGGCGGCTGTCTGTATCCTTATATTTACTGTGACTTCCCAAAGTCTGACAACAATAACCCACCAAGTAACCAAGTAATTGTTGCAGATTTTGTCACCTTTGAACACAGCCAGGTTAGAGTGGTATCAATTTCTTCATCTAGCTCTTGTCAAGTAAGAGAATAAGTGCATTCCCAAAGTGTTGAACTATTCATTTAACATGAGAAATGAAACTACAACCAAACTCAGCTATAAACTCACCTAAGACCTGCACTGGAGTGTCAACTGAAATTACAGAGCGTGTACGACTGTGTGCATCCCAGGAAGCCCTACAAGAATACATTCCTTTGTCCTCTATGGTCAAGTTGGTCAGGTTGAAATGTGGGTTGAGACCCTTTTGTCTCATAACTTCAACACCATCTTTGTATAGAATCACCTCATGAAGTGGGGGTGTCCCTCGGACACGACACGTGACCTCTAAGGTGTGTCCCACAAGGCTGGGATGAGGTGGGACTTGCAGGATAGCCCACCCTCCTGAACAAAGATCACAAAGAAAAAAAGTTCAAGATAACATCTTGTGGTCGTATATTGATATTCACTCTCATAAAACAAAAAGCAACTCCACAGGAAGCATCTTACAATGCTTAAAGGAAGTTCAGGGCGGCAGGTGTTCAGTAATTCCCAGCTTTCAGTGCTAAAGGGCCAGTTTGTAGGATTAAGTGGCATCTCATGGTGAGGTTGCAGGTTGTAACCATTGACATAAATAAAGATGGACAACGTGTCTCTACCTCTTCCCATTTTACAAAAATGAAGACAAAATATCCCGGGTAGGAGTGCTGTCATCTTGTACTGGTGATGTCATTTGAAGCCAGAGTCTGCGCTGTAGTGATTAGGCAGTGGAGCCGCGGTATTCCCACCCATACACCCGCCCGGATTAATGGCGAACAGGGCTCGGCTGTCAATCATGACGTTTCACCCTGTTTTTATAGCTCACAAATAACTAAGTAATACCAAACTGATCGGAAAAATTAACACTTGAACATAAATCAACGTTATAAGAACTACCTTAAATGACAGAAACCATCTTTGGGAAAAATTTATTGGACATGTACTTTGAGTTTTTAGTTTGGCCCATGTCCTAACTGATATTATTGAGGAGGAGGGGAGTATTCATTTCATTGGTCGCCCCCAAGAATGAATTTAGGCTTTAGTGCCCTAGACAAGTCTTACCCCTGAGTATATTAGGATATTACAGCTAATGCGTAAATTGGAGTTTATCCCTCTATTACCCCACTTAAAGAACAAACTAGAGGACACTAATGTACATTAATAGCAATCTCAGTAAGTTTAGTTTCTCAGAGGAAACTGATTCATTAATCCATAACGTGTAATTAAAGGTCAGCTCTCTATTACTCCATCGAAAGAACAAACTTAGTGTGTTAATTAAATAATCTACATTGTCACCACCCCCACAACTATTATCATCATTACAACTACTACTACTACATTAGGCATAATAATATACCTCCATCCATCCATCCATAATGCTGAACCCTGAAGACAAAGGACATTCTCCTGTGTCTGCTTCTTCCTATCTCTTTCCTTGACAGTGTAGGCATGAAGTCATGCCCACAAGATAAACCAAAAAAACTTGGCTAAATGGTAAAATGAAACTGATGTACAGCAAATTTGACGGTATTTATCCTGACGAAAGGAAGCGCCAAAATGAAGTTCAGGCCATGAGCTTTCCGTCACCATCTTAGGAAAAGAAAACTCGCGAGGGGGAGGGGTTTATGACTTATACTGCAGCGCGCCACCAGGGGGCGATGTCCACTTTGGGCTACTGTAGAAACATGGCAGTGCAACATGGCAGTGTTTATGGAGAGGACTTGCTCCCTCTGTAGATATAAAAGGCTCATTCTAAGATAATGAACACATAATGATTCTTAGTTTCTGGTGATAATACACTAAAGAAAACATGATCAATATTATATTTCATTTCTGCAAATACATCCCCCTAAATACTCCACACTGGACCTTTAACAGGAGGAGGAAAAAGGGGTTCTGACATGGAAATCAAGGAGATTTCTGATGATATTGATAAACAAGACCTTACCATCCACATGGATCTCTACAGGCAGACTTTGGAGGGTGTGTATTTTTCCCACCACTGTGTCCCTCACTCCCTGGCAGGAAAATTTCCCACTCTCTTTAATATGGGCTTTCCACAGAATGAGGTGCTCCCCAAACTGTGGCAGCTGCTCAGATCCCCTGAACCAAAGGTAACCCCAGGTGGACTTTCGGACATCAGGAATGCTGCATTTCAGCCGGACACTCTCCCCAGAGAAGATCCTTGAATCCCCTAACACTATCTCCACCACAGCTCTGAATGAGGTCCCAGAGGGCGCTAAGGAGACAAATACATATCTTGTTCAGCAGGAGTATAAGCTAACATGTCTATTAACGCAGCATACATTATGCTTACAATCGTTAGCAATGTCATGCAAAGATGTTTCATATGTGGAAATTATTTGAACGACTATTTAGTACATACCCTGAGGTATTGCAAACTGTGGAAGTGTCGAAAGAACTGAAAAAGTAAATAATAATTGAACATAAGACAAATGAAATTACAATATTTTACACATCAAAATGTTCGATCTGAGAGATATCATGAATGCACTGAAGAAAACTCACCAAGGAGGGAAATGACCGTGTCCATTTTGGTCGCTCCGTTTGTGAGAGACAGAGACTGAGGGAGAGTCTTTATTTCTAATGAAGAGGGAAGTGAAAATTATGGGTGTTTTCACACACATCACACAGGATATCCCTTTTTCAGAAATAACATTCTTGTGTGTCATAATTGAAAACGCAAGCATTAAATTGTAAAGGCTAATGGGGATTGTTTTTTTTTCAAACAAAATATTAAATAAACAAAAATATTAACAGGAATGGGCGAGTTACAGTATATGGGAACAATTTCCTTTTCAGTAATTTTTTTCTGTGAAAGTGTAGAAGTGAAAGTAGTACACACTTCCTCAGAATTCTAAGTAGTTATTAGAGTTCTTTTCTTCTTCAGTAGAAATGTACTTAACTCCATTGATAAATAACCAAAAAAAATGTAAACTACAATTACAGCGATGCGGTTGTATGCCTCCGCCAACCAGTTCAGTGTCAGTCAACATAAAATGTGTTCCAGACACATAGGCTATAATGTATTAATGACTTTAAGGAATGTAGAAAGCAAGGAATCTGTGTGTGTGAGTATGTTACTATGTGTTTGCCTCGCATATGTCGAGAACTATTGTGCGCTCTGGGTACTTCACACTTGGCACGTGTATTACTGAGGATTCGAGGATGTGCTGTGTCGAATTTGGTGCCATTTGGACAAGCGACGCGTTCAATATTAATAAACTTTGAATAAACAAGCACGACTGCGCTCTGCTACAGCGCTGTGCTGCAACGGGGGCGGGGCTCAGGGCTCCACACAGTGACTGACACACGCGCGCACACACACACACACACACACACACGGCGGACAAAAAGGAACCTCGGAATAAAAAGTAACTTTACATGGCGTGCTCTAAAAAGAGAAAAGTCGACAGTGAAACAGAGCAGCTTAAGTTGTGTAAGTCTGCCAGGGCCAAGAAATCGGCCCGTCCTGAACGGATGTTGTTGCTTTGCTTGTTATTCATTATCTTTCCCCTTGTGCCTCAGGTTCACCTGTCACTTGTTTGCCTGCCAACCTTAATGCAAACTTCATCCTGCACACGTTATATGTCTGTGTGTGTGTGTGCTGTGTGGGCGTAACTCACTTGAGTGTCTATCTGTACACATTCTTATCCCATTAATGCATGTTGCTAATTCAACTTCTTCCCCACAGCTTTGTGCTTTCTCGTCCCTGCAGGTGCTTCTGGAGCTGTAGAGTCTGGGCCTGCAACTGCAAGACATCCAGTGCTACAACTATTATTATTATTATTATTACTATCATTATTAGGATTATTACTATTACTATTATAATTATTATTGTTCAACCAGTCATCACAAGATTGTTCCAATATCAAGTGTACTTTTGCAGAACATTATGATGTCACAGTGAAGTTGACCTTTTGACTTTCTGGCAATAAAATGTCATCACATTATCATTGTATTGTATTAGTCATTTGTGTGAAATTGTATCATAATTAGCTCATGAAATCTTCAGTTATGGCTAAAAACATGTTTTGTGCGGTCACAGTTACCTTGACCTTTGACCACCAAAATATAATCAGTTCATCCTTGAGTCCAAGTGAACATTTGTGCCAAATTTGAAAAGATTCCCTCAAGGCGTTCCTGAGATATTGTGTTTACAAGGCCAAAAATGTGTTTTGCAAGGTGACATTGACCTTTGAACTTTGACCTTTAACCACCAAATTCTAATCACTTCATCCTTGAGTCCAAGTGAACATTTGTGCCAAATTTGAAAAGATTCCCTCAAGGCGTTCTTGAGATATTGTGTTCACAAGAATGGGATGTACGGACATACGGACGGGCAACCTGCGGAGGCATACAAATCACAATATATAGTGTTGAAAAAGGATTTAATAAATGCTTATTTTAAAGTCCTTCAATGAGGTGGGGGCAACTTTTTTGCATTGAATAAACTCGATCATCTTTGGAAGTTTTAGTAGTTTGGTGGGTTTTTGGTGTGTCTGTTATTATTATCAATAAACATTACTTAAAGGACAGGTGCACATCATTTCAAGCACATCTTAAAACAAAACTCACATGCCCATATGTACATTTAAAAGTTAAGTTATCGATGGCTCAAGCAGCATTTCCAATAGACAAATCCAGTCGTTCAATGTAAAAATGACGTCTAAAGTTCTGTCAAAGTTAATATGAGACTTCTTTTCTTTCCTGGCAGTCTGAGTTAGACAAATCAAGCAGGTATCTTCCAAACTTGCAGTCTTTTTATTACAAAATTATCTCTGTGCGTTGACAGGCAGCATGTGATATGAAGATACCCACTTGATTTGTCTAACTCAGATTGCTGAAGCCTCATATTAACTTTGACAGTGGATTTTTGTCCATGTACATTACAGTACATCCCCTAATGTACTGTAGTGTATTTGTATTTAGATTTTGAGTGTCCTTTTTAAAAAATCCTTACTTTGATTTACTTATTAATTTTAAATAGTTCCTCATCTGTCCTCTTTAGACTTTTTGTGCTGCTGTAACATTTGAATACTACCTTTGGGGATCAATGCCATTGTATTTAGATTTTTATTCTGGGCTATACAGCAAATAGTCTACAAGAGCTGTAATGACTTAAGCCGTGTTTCCAAAATGTAAAAACATGAGTTTTCACTAGATTCATTAGTTTCATGAACTCCACACGTTATGTTTTAACCTTTATTACCACCCTTTTCATTTTCCCACTCCAATACAGAACTACAGTTAAATTCTCAGTGCGTCAACTTTTTTAAAATTAAAACCTAGCTTGCAAAATCATGAGTCATGTGAAATAATATGATGAACAGAAACTGCACACGAGTGCTCGTGCTTTTTTTTTTTTAATTTTTTTTTATTCATCATCACACACCCATAGATGCAAATAAATCAATACTGCCCCAATAAGTTACATTTAAATAAAAGACAGTATTGAGTTACTTTCTCCCAAGTGATACAATAACAAACCTATAAGGTTACAAAGATGATGTTTTAAACTTCTTTTAAATACCTGATAAATGGCTTCTGTATACAGTGCAATATGAAATTATTCAAGCTATTGTTTAAGTTTGCTTCAAAAGTCTTTTCTCAAACTAAAATTAGACAGCAGCTGCACACCGACTATACTGTTGCAAATAAGACTGAAAAGAGGATTCAAATCTAGCAATACAAGGAAACATTAGCCATGAGCAAAACATAACAACTGCCCCAAATACTTCTTCTACTACATGACTCACAAAAACAGACAGCTGAAATACAGTTGTGTGGCAACAGCCCACAACACCAATGATCCTTTCAACTGAACAGCGCAATTTTGTACGTCCTTCTTTAAATGTACTTCTGAATTAAAAGCTTTAAAATCAAACAGAAAAAAGTGCTTCAAAATAAATTAAACTGGTTATGTTATTTTGAGTCTTCTGCACTAGTAAAGCAACCAGCTTTAGGAGGGATTTTTATGTCTTGTGTCTATGTGGAAACAGCATCATCTTTGTCTTCTTCAATACCTAATCCAACAGCTCCAAAAGAGGGGGAAAAAAAGGATCTAAAAACATGCTCATGACACCCCATTGAGGCAATAAATAAATACAAGAAAATTTGATTGTTCAATCATCGGAATTCATGTAACACGTCTTCAATAAATGTTCTTTACTACTGTAAATATTACAGGAATAATATCTCCTATTGCATCCAAAAGAATTGCTACCTGCCACTGTATAGAAAAATAAAATCACTTCTGTACATCCAGATTATGGAGTGAGATGTCTGGCATGGAAACAAGACTACAATATCTATACACAACTGGAGGACTTTAGGATTCATCGACATTAATGGAACACATGCAACACAACCTCACATTCAGACGCTCTTGTCCGCATGAAAAAACCACCACCCACGCACATCTATCTCTCCAAAGGAAAGGGAAATACACAGTTAATACTGCACAAATCATGAGCATGAGCATTTTCGTGTGGGAAGTTCATTCAGATTTCTCAATTTCCTTTGCCAGAAACATATTTTACCGGAAACTCCTGTTATTCATTCTATTAGATATTAAATGGGCATTAAAGTACAGCAGGTCAAGCTGAGCCTCCACCTGTTAATTTACACCTGAAGATGTCACAACATAATAATCTGGTCTAAAAAGATTCACGTCCACGTCCAACCATTTATCCCTTTTGCACAAATCTAACAATGATAACGTAATGAGGTACTGAAGATGTCATTATGAGTGACCAACAGTGTGTTTGGGAAGAACTGGATTCAGTCTGCTCCTTGGCATTAAAAGGATCCAGTTGAGGTGGTATGCGCATCTTGTCAGGATGCCTCCTGGATGCCACTCTATTGAAGTTTTCCCTGCACATCTCACTCACTAATTTGTGAGCTTTGGACAGAGTCAGACAAGCCATTACCCGCCTTTATGCTAAGCTAAGGTAACCGGCTACGGCCTCATATCTACTATACAGAGATTAAAGTTGTTACTAACATTTTCATCAGTGTAGTTTCAGGGCCATGAGGACAACGGATGGAATAGATGGCTGAAGCTGAAATTATCCATATCGGATGGCTCTTCTATGTGCATACAGACAGCAAAGTTTAACAGCGGGGAAAGAAGGAGAGTGGAGTAAAGCCTCTAGAGGAGTTTTTTTTTTTTTTAAAGAAGAGCTGGTCACATCAACCAGCAAACACTTGCGGTTGCAGTGGTGGGGGCAGGAGCTCATTCTCAATGTTATCAGCGTCGATTGCTGACGATGCTGCAGACGTTGTCCCACTGGCAGTGGGGTTTTGCGTCTCTGGTGGAAAGCTCTCCAAAACGCTCTGCACCTTTTGCTCCACTTCGTCCGTCCAGTCAATTAGGTCACTTTCCAGCTGGCGAGCCTTCTCCATGACCCGCTCCTGCCTTTCCCCGAGCCCCGTCAGCAGGTCCAGCCTTTTGTGGACCTGATTGAGAGCTGCGCCGCCTGGGGAGCAGGAGGAAGGTCCAGGGGCCTGTGGCCAGTGCGGGGATGCTTGGCCCGACATGTAGAGCTCAAACTCCTCAGAGCTTAGGTTCAGGGACTGGCCGTCTAGCTTCTCAATGAAGGCCACCGCACAGCACTGGGGAGAAGGGATGTGGAGGGTCATTAAAAGAAAGTTTCACCAATAGATGTCATCAGTCTCTGACATCGGATTCACTTAGGCTTTAAAATGGGCTTTTTTTGGACATTTTGCCTTTTGTGGACAGTTGAGACGGACTGAAGCGAGGGGAGGGTTTCCCATACGTTAATTTATTTCACTCAGATTTAAATTTTTTTTAGACCTTTTTGGAAATATGTGCACCACCACCAATTGGAGTGGTGAACATATTTGCAATAACAAAAATACTGTATGACAATGAAAGTAGTTGTTAACAGACAACACCAAGGACAGATCGAGAAGCTGCAATATTTTGAAGGAAATTAATTTAAATGTAAAAAACAAATGGAGCAACTAATTTAAGGTGCTGACCCTGAACCATAACATTCATGTCTGGCAGGGGGTCTTTGTTGCTTGTTATTCCCATCTTTCTCTCCCTAATAAGGGTATAAAATACCCCAAAACACATTTTTTTAAATTGTATTCAAGACCACTTAATGCCTTGAGTGTTTCAGAGATGTTAAGACTGTAACATTGACATTCAGTGAATTCCAGGAGTTGATTTGTGGGCTCACAAACCTTTTTCTCAATCTGCATTTTGAACAACAGTACAGTGAAGCAAGAGGTTTTTAAAATAAAGACATAACACCTTACACAACATCTTGTACGGTCTAATATAACAGTCCTTCAATAAATCCTGTCTTCATGAAGGTTATAATGTTCAGTTTTTGTTTAAAGTATTTTAGAGAGGAGTTGATTCAACTTAATGATATTTTGGGAGGATAAACCTTTTGGTGCTTATATCGAGAGGCTGTTATTTAGCCTGCCCTTACTGATATATATGGGTCTGACAAAATAATAGAAACACCTATCAGTATAAGAAAATACAATTCAACAGCACACACTCACAACTTCTTCCAAAATGTAGAAATATGGAGACATGGATACATAAAACAATAAACCACATATATGCAACCAAGCATGGACTGATTTTCTCACCAGATTGGTGAAGTAGTAGCCATCCTCTCCAGTCATGAGTCTGCTCGGGTTGCAGAAGCGGGTAATATACTGGATATTGGACTGCAGTCTGGGAGGGTTTGCTTTCAGCACAATGTAGATGAGCGTGGGGAGGAAGTCATCCGCAGACGCAGCCTCTTTCTTGCTGACTGTGATGGCGTTGAAGATGTGCTTGCTGCAACGAGTGATGCACGCCAGCTTGTCCTTGGGGATGCGCTTTGAATCCATTTCAATCACATCTGAAATAATGCGGAGATTTGAGCAGATAAATTGTTTATCTAAAAAATATCTCGCTGGTTCTTTAAGACAAGGATAAAGAGGTGATGTCCGACTGTAATCTTCTGAAAAATAAACCTTAAGAGACTTACCTGTGATGGCTTTGACTACACTGTCAGACACCTCTGGGATCTCCTCATCTACAGGAACGCACAGCATCTCAATGGTAACCCAATGCAATGCTCTGTAACAGAAAGCAATAAAGTAACTCTCACATGTGGTCATTTTAACCGTTATTGTGTTTCTCTTTGCTCAGATGGGATGCAGAGAGATTAATGACAACTAGTGTAGCAAATTTAAGCATTATCAACTTTTCTTTGCTGACCTGATTCTCTTCTGAATGGCCAGGTCTTTCTTCTCATCGTCTGTGGTCTCAGGACAGAACACTTCCTTGTAGAGACGAGTCATCATGTACTTCTCTACTTCATCCATAACACTCTCCACATGATCTGATGAACCTAGGAACAGAAGGAGAAAGAACAAACATATACAGCGACATTACACACTGTAAATCGTGAGTGATGTTCACTGTTTGCACCTTCTTGAGTGTACGAGTTAAGCGGTACCTTTGAACTGGGTCTGGAGGCGTTCAGAGAGGTTATGGTAGAAGTCCTGCACACACTCTGATAGCTCATCAGCACCCATGTCCTGAACAAGGTATTCAGATAATATTTAATTGAATTTCAGCTTTAAAATACACTAATGGTACAAGAACAGATATCAAAATCAAACACAAATATGACCATATTGTGCAAAACTCAGATTTTAATAATGTTACCGGTTATATATGGTGATTATAAGACAATTTCAAATGGATAAACAGTTAATATCAAACAAACTGATGTCTACAAATGCTACACAGACTTATATTTACAAAAAACTTGTTTTCATTTGAGACAATGTGTGACAGTCAAAATCTCACAAGAAAGCAATCAATGTTTCACTAGCTGCACAACATGTTTTAAGTTCCCCTCCAGACATGTTCTAAAGTACATAAAACCACTCTGGTATGACTAATATTTTATTTAACATGGTTTTCTTACATTAAAATGTTTTTTACAACTCTGAAAAGGGGCTGGAAGCTTATCTACTCTTTCTCCCTCATTGAGAAATTCTGGATCTATGAATCACAGGCCTCTGGCCCCGCCCACCACCGCTGTTT
>JBBPCS010000023.1:4594629-4629858 GCA_037974645.1 Hollardia meadi
TGTGTGTGTGTGTGTGTGTGTGTGTGTGTGTGTGTGTGTGTGTGTGTGTGTGTGTGTGTGTGTGTGTGTGAATACTGCATCTGGGCAGTTGTTAGCCCAGAATTGCAGGATACGTGTGTGGGTGTCATCAGCGTCTGTGTATTCCCATCAGCTTGAACTCTAATAAAAAGCAGGGCCTGCAGTCAGTGTAGATTGTGTGAATCTAGAAAGTCCCACACCACAGCTATTTCACACCCACGTACTTCCTCTAATCTTATCGCTCTGCTGGCTCAGAGGTCTTTAAGTGTACGGTCTTGTGTGTGTGTGTGTGTGTGTGTGTGTGTGTGTGTTGAGAGTAACTGTATTTATGTTTTAGCTGGTTTGTGTGGGAAGGATTTTTTTTAACGTTTCTGGACAATATGTGGTTGAGAGGGACATGGCAAATGGAAGCAGGAAGAGATGACGTGACACAGGTCACGAGACAGACGGACATTTAAAACACTACACAGTATAAACTATGCACCCTCTTAACTCTATGCATGTGGCTTGCACTCCCAGTGTTGTGTAGTTTTTGACCAGGAGAAGAATCAGCATCTTGACTTCCTTTAAGGAGAAAACCTGCTCTAAGAAGCCCCCAAAAAATCCTTGACAGAAAAGAGGCAGAGCGAGGTAAATGTTCTGTCTCAGTGCTCGGAATAAATCTGATGAGTCGGGAGGTTTCTGCTGAGCTGGGCTTTTTGACTTTACAGCAAATAACTGTATAAGGTTGCCCATGTGACGACCGTAGGCCATAATACACTGCTATCGTTTAGACGGGTTTGATGGGTAAAAGCACTAAGTGATTTGACTCAGCATGATTGCTTTCTGTTCAAATGGGAGCATCATGTTGCCAGGAAAGATTTATGTAGATATACTGTAGATCCACTGCTGTCTTTTTAGAAATACTGCCCTTCCACACACTGCCACAGACAGAAACAAACCCAACATCTTAAACCTGACTACTGTTACTCTCTGGGTAAGAAAAAAAAATGTTCGAATTAACTATTAATTAAGGGAAGAAGTTTTAATCTTCATAAGTAGGGGAGCTATTTTTCTGCTGCATTAAACTTTGCAATGTTTTTTAGCTGACAGTGCAGGGTGAGATTAGGTTTACAGTATGTGTATATAGTCAACTAACGCTTTCGACTCTCTTGCCTCTTTTCTCAGAGTTTAATTCTCTGCATGTCACACAAATATGACACACACATACACAAACATCAGACGGATTAAAAGGGTCTTTTCCTCCAAGAACAAGGGCAACCTAATTTTCCTCTATGAGATAGATACACCCAGCTGCGCCGATGACTCACATGAAAACCAGACAGACACCTGGAGGTTAAATATAGGATAAAGTTTTCCCATTCTCACATGTTTTGAGTGGAGGTGGAGGGCAGGGGATTTTTGACCCCCTGCCTCCGCATTACTGTGCTGAGTCACTCTTGTAGGAGGGGGTGGTCTGCATCTCAGAAGGTGACTGGACTAATGGCCTTCAGTCGCGTCCCTCCTACCAAACGCCCACATTACATCCCAGGAGTCGTCCTTCTGTGGCCCCTTGAATGCACAGTGTGCCCTGAGGGCTCTGAAATATGGAATCAACAACACAGATAAAAAGAGGAAGAGGTCATGACACAACACACATTACACATAGAGGCTGACAGGCTTAGTATAATATAACAAACTGAGTGGAGGGTTTGTGTAAGAGATGGGAGAGTGTAAACTATTGTGAGGGAAGAAAGAGAGAGGGGTATTCAACTCAGAAACTTACATCCATAAGTTCCCCAGAGACCATACAGACACTATTCCCCTTGCCCGAAACGGTGGTCTCTCCTCCTCTTTTTCTTCCCTCCATCCAGTTTTGAAAGGGGGAACAATGAAAGATTCCCCAAGAAATTTTTATAAAACTGTATAGGTGTCAAATCCAAACACTGACAACATCGAGGACAGATGGGCCTGACCTATAAGAAAACACACATGATGCAAAATTGAAAGATGTTTTTGGGAACAACTCCGATGTCTTTCACAATGAGCACATTAGAGACCTAACCACTGTATTGTAAGGCTTAAGTAATTCAACCCCACGTGGCCGTTGTGGGACCATCATCACAAACTTATGTTGTGCAGAGAGACGTTACTCAGACTCACAAACCTTTATTTTAAATTGTAGTCAAGATGCCAAAAATATCAAATGCTGCATGCCAAATCCAGGGAAACATGCACTAAACAATGTACAGTTTTCCACTCGATAAATCAGCGCAGTTCTAACATGTAACTTGGATGTGAATATTTGACTCGGTAAGTGTAATATAACTCAAAAAGTGGTGGCAAAAGCGGATAGAGAATATAGGCAGAATGTGATACTCTCAATCCATATTGAAAAAAAAAGGGAGTATTGGTAAGACTGAGGTTTGAGTGGTAAAACTTGACTGAAATGTTTCAACTATTGGATGGATTGTCATAAAATTTTGTTCAGACATTCAAGATTCCCAGGGGAGATAATTTCCTATAGTGCCACCATGAGTTTGACCTTTTTGATTTTGTGTGAAAACTCTTGATAACTGTCCCCAATGAGGATGATTTGTATTGATCTGTATCATCTTTTGTTTGCTGATCTTTCAACTTTTAATCTAGCGCCATCATCAGGTCAAAATGTTGAGCTGAGCTATGATCAAATATCTGAAAAAACTAATAACATTCCCTTCAG
This sequence comes from Hollardia meadi, assembly GCA_037974645.1. NCBI lineage: Eukaryota > Metazoa > Chordata > Actinopteri > Tetraodontiformes > Triacanthodidae > Hollardia > Hollardia meadi. Next base: position 4,597,349 of record JBBPCS010000023.1, read on the forward strand.
CTTGTTAGAATTTTCCCTGTGAGCATATTAACATGCTAAAATGAGCATTTAGCGCACAGCATCATTTTGCCTCACAGAGCCGCTGCGTGGCTTTAGACTGTTAGAACACTGATGTGCAAAGACTTTCAGTTTCTTTATTTCAAAATCAATTTCCCACATCAAGCGGTGAAATAAAGGGACATAATGTTGAACAGCTATTCAGATGCCAGATGTTTATCTTCTCATCTAAATCACAACACACTGAAAATAGAGAACAAAAGAAGTGTAAACTGTGTGGGATGAAAAAAAAAAACAACCCAAAGGACTCATAAAACATCTAAACCCAAGGGGGGAAAAATGGCAACAGGAAATCGAGGCATAAAAATAAAGATGGAAAAAAAACAAAAAAAGAATTTTACTGGACTGCAAACTCGAAGTTCCATGCACTATACATTATAACGTTTTAAAGGATTGAATGAGGTTGTCTCTGAAATCTCCCGTGGCTGGATGATCTCGAGGGCGTCCCTCCCATTTTGTTTATGCAAAGGTGTTGCTCTTCGTCCCTGTTCATCCTCTCTCAGGCTTCTTCATGCAGGGCTGCAGGAGGCACTGCTCTTTTGTTATTATGGCTCTTTCCAACAGTAACTCAGCCCTGATGGCAAAATGACCCATGACCCTCTTGTGTATCTGTAGCACAGAGGTACGGGTTCTCCTCCTGCCTTATATGTGAGTGACTGTGTTTTTCTTTGTGCTATTTTGAGTGTGTGTGTGTGTGTGTGTTTGAAAGATAATGAGTCTGCACAATGAGGGCTCATATTAACCCTCTAGGGTGTGTGACGTTATCGTTTCCAAACAGGTTGGTCGATCTGTTAAAAAAAAAGTTCTGTCACAACACGCGCACACACGCACACACACGCACATTTTGAAATGAAGCCTATTTCAGTTCAGCATTTAATGATAAAACCACAATAGAGACATATACAATTTCCAGGGTAGTTTTTAGGTCTTTTGGATTAAGTCCAAGTCTCAAGTCTTTGATATTTGATTTGCAAATCAAAAAACAAGTCTTTCCAGTCTGTCAATGCTTAGCATCCTAGTTACAATAGCAAAAATGACCAAAAATCCCAGCAAATACATCTTTTTAAAAATGGAACAGTGCATTAAAACATTGCAAGAAGTCAACCAAAGCATCTCTATAGACTATTGGATGTTCCCCCAGAGGACAAACCGAAACAACTCTGATGATCTGCTGACTTTTCCTCTATAGTTTTTTTTTTTTCACACCTTCAATTCAGCTCAAAGCACTCCCGTGCCTTAGTACAGCCTCACAGAGCCGCTAGTGTGGCTCGTCTTCTTATACATTTATTGATCTGGGATCAGGTCTCCTTAGATTTTTGTCTCAAGACCAAAGTCCAAATTGGTTTCCAGTCTCAGGTTTCCAGGTCTCTGTCATACTTTTCCCTCCTTCTGTTCTCTGATATACTCTCTTCTCTCACTCCCTCTCCTCTTGTCTCCTCTCACCCTGACCTTCCCTGTCCTCTCCTCGTTTCATCCTCTTCTCCACTTCTCTCGCTTTATCTCCTCTAATTTCCTGAGGTTTGTGGGGTATCGTCTCCCCACTGAATCTGATGTTGCACTGTCTCACTCTGCACTGAAGAGCTGATCTCTCCCTTCAGACTCCGAGACTTGGATAATGTCCCTGCTAGACTGTGGCATCTCTCTCTCTCTCTCTCTCTCTCTCTCTCTGTCTCTCTCTCTCTCTCCCCTAGCTGTATATCCATCCATGAAAGTAAGACGGGTGGATGGGGAGAGGAAGAAAGGAAAAGATCAATGAGTGGAAGATCAATAGTCAAGCCCTTGATCCTTAACCCATTCCTGCCACTGAACATCTCAGATGCTCACAGAGCTCTCTGCACCTTTCTTGCTCTCTCTGATGGACTGTGAGCGTATGCCACAGATGAATACTTTGATTCCTTACACATTTAATTTTAACGTCATGTTGACACTCATGTCAAATGTTATGAATCTAGTCTGAACGTGTCTTCCGGTCCAAAGCTCTTTTTTTTTGTGGAGGCATGGTTTTTACTGCTGTGTTGTAGTCTGCTGGTTTTGTTGTCTGATGGGACATCTGGTGGTGTCTTGTTGGTACTGCAGCTCTGCAGTCTGACGTGCATGTTTTCCCGCTTAAAGTGACCTAGTTGCAGAGTGGAGTGCTCTTTTTTTGTGTGTGGGAGAAAATGTGCACCTAACAAATATGTCTCTATGTCTGTTTTGCTTGTCACTTCCAAACTCGCTGCCTTTTTTAACTGGAATAGCTGCTTCCAACTTTAGGATATAAACTCTGGGGTGTGTAACACGGGCAAATCACGAAGGAGTAAAGGAGGATGTGTGTATTCTAAAAACTTCTAAAATGTTGTTTGGCTTCACTTCATTCATGCTCTCTCTCTGCGCAGGCACGCAGCTGCAGGCGTTTAAAGTTTGAAGCAAACATCTCTTTCCTACTTCTGTGTTTTCCTGGTACATGACAAAATGGCAAAAGTCCGGCAGTAAATCACCAACATGACTTTACAAAACCCATGCTGGGTGAAGGCGGGATGCTGCACCCGCCCACATGTGGCTGTGCGTTAGCGCGCTTTCATGCGTTGCGCCGCAACTGCGCGGTACGACCCTGAAAGCTCCGCCTTGTGCCGCGAACGGCGCAGGACTGCACGGCATGATGTGAAGTGTTTACTGCTCGCGCACGAACACAGTATTTGTGAAAGGAAACAATACATTCACGCTGCAGAACGGCTGGCTGCTGATTTTGGAAGCTGTAAGCGCATTTTGGGGGGGTTCAAATCCAGATGTTTTGGAGGGATGCTGCAGCCAAAGTGTTGTGAAGTTGTTCAGCCACGAGGGATCCGATTACCGCTTAGAGCTGTAATGATATACTGATAGCCGATGATAGGATCATATTCAGGTGCCTCTACGCGCAGGTGCTGCACGCCGTGGAAGAACAGAAAGTGTAACGGGGGTTTGGTTACAGAGAGACGATGGTGGCGGAGATGGCGAGCTGCGGAGCGGCTTGTCACCTGGAGGACGGGTAAGACTTTTTGTTGTTACTACCAGGAAAAAAAACCCAGACAAATACGTGTTTTGTGTCATCGAGCTCAGCTTGGACAACACAATGACTGCAGCGGATAAAGCGCTAAAAATCGCTCCGCGTCGACACAGGAAGTGGTGTCTTTTGTTGCTCTCGGTCATCTGTTTGTGCATTTGAATTGAAATTTTAAAAAAAACAAAAACCCACGTCTAAGCTACAACTATTGCTGCCTGGTTATAAAGATTTATAATTAAATGTAGATGCACAGAGAGAGTAAGAAGAGATGTCTTTGTGTCTCCACGCGCTGCACGCTGCCGTGTTACGTTGTGATGACTCACTGACAACAACAACAATGTATCACACTGGAGACACGCTTGTTAGCGAGCAGCGTATCTGATAAGGAAAGATGACGGTATTTACTTGATTTGATAGGTTATTAGTAAACAACAAAATCGCTAAGAACACTACAGGAGAGAAAAATAACCATATGTGTCAATGTAGCCTCAGTTTTCACCGGTTTATTATGCTATGAAACACATATGCCATGTGACACATATGGTTAAGAAAACTGAGGATAATTCTCATCTGATTTATACAAATCTCTTTAATATTTGCACGTTTTATCAGTTGTATTGTCCAGCACAGACAGATGAGGTGATACTGACTCATCCTCTGTGAATACTGCTGTGTTGGTGCCAGGATATCATTCACTTGGTGGTGATGGCTGGAAAAGTACTTGAATGAACTAAACACACACGTAAAAATGTGAAGTGAAATTAATTAAGTTATGTCCGGGGTCATATAAGTGGTTTAATATGAGGTAAACTTTATTTCAGAAGCAATAACACGACATTTGCTTAAAAAAAAAAGAAGTTTACGACCCACTGTAAACATCATAGTGAAAGCAGTGTGGTGTAATATTAATGACTAAAGGTAGCAAAGGTCAACAGCTTTTTGGACACCTGTGTGTGTGAGATGCAGACCGACTGACAGTCGTTGTTTATCTAAGCGCAGATGTCCTCTCTCTTCATTGTGTTTATGGATAAGTTGTGGGAATCATGTAAATGTTGTGGCCTTTATCTCTCAGCCAGACACAGAGCAACGCCCTGACGGAGGATTTTGTTATCATATTCTGTGGACGTAATGCAGAAACAAGTGAGAGCAGAGATGTGCGGAGAACTCATGCAGCCGGCGAGTTTCTATTTCTTGTCAGGAAACATTTGAGCGATGGAAAAATCAACCTTTTTTTCTGGAGACGGTTAACTCTTGAGCCGTGGTTTTTGTGGTGGTGTGATTGTCTGGCAGAAAGCTGCGAACGGGTCGACCTTGAGGAGGAGAAAACATGTGTTTCCTGGACATATGCTTGCGAACACATGAACAAAACACCTTATCAGGATTAACAGACCCCCCCAAAAAAGACCACAGTTGGGGTCAGGATTAATAATCCACATTTCCTGGTGCATCATTTTGCTTTTGATCACCCAGTTTTGCATTTTTAGGAAAACACACACATGACCTACTTTTTTTCCACGCCTGCTGGTGGTGAACTCGTTCTTCTTCCCCCCTGATGGATTTCGGGCGTGTTGCCTCTTGTTGAAGCTCAGACTGCATCAACAGGTTGCTCCAGTCAGACACAACATCTAAACTATTCTAACACTTGGACGTGACTCATTGTTTGGTTTATACATTCCTGGATAGTCAAGCGCATGTAAACTGAAAAATGAGATAAATAGTCAGGAAGAAGTGGTATTGATGGCCAATATGGTTGAAATGAATATATACTGATATATGTCACACCGTGGCAGCTTTATGCGAAATCTCATACCGAATAATCAATATGATGATCAGTGCAGTGAAGTGTGTTCCACAATTTCATGTGCGTTAAACAAAATGACTCATTTTGTCTTTTTTTTTTTTTTTAGTTACAATGTGCTTGGAATGAAAGTTACATAAAGTTTTGTTTAATGGCCACGATCTTCCCATGGCTGGTTTTGCCGCATGGCTGTGAAAGTGGGTCAGAGTGGCACTTTGGGTGGGAGAGTGAACCCATCATTCGACAGGATAGGTTGGTGTCAGACGTGTGAGAGAGTGAGACGCAGGCGGCTTTGCACACGTTTCCTGTTTTTTGGATTCGCTTGGTGGCGTGTGTTCCTGTTCGAAAGCGGAAGTATACTACAAGAGCCCGCAGCTGCACGATTTTAAGAGCTATCGCTTCCAACCTCGAAATACTTCCATAATTGTCCTCACGCATTCCCAGAGGTCTCACGCGTGAGTGAATTCTGTGTTGTCTCTTCTTTCCCCACAGAGACGGAGATATCCCTGCGCCCGAAAACAAAGGTAAACATCAGCCCATTTTCATTCCTTCCCTCCCTCTCACTGTTGGCTTTTCTCCCTTTTTTCACTTTCTCACAGAGCACATGCTGGACTACAAGTGTCTGTGTTGTTTTTCTGTTTTATACGGTGATTGTGCCATGAGCCTCCTTACTACCCAAGCTTTCCTTCCCTTCTTTATGCCTTCCGACCTTTCTCTCGTCTCACTGTTCGGCCTCTCTGAATTCCATATCATTTGCCTTACAGGGCAGATTTAGGCACAGTAACGCGATCACTTGCGTCCCCAGTTTTGCATCGGCTGTTTTTAATAGGGCACCCCAGAACACACAACCCTGTTTATTTTTATAAGTTAGCTACCAGATTTTTTAAATCTTAAAATTTAAATGGCAAACATATACCCCGCTGTTGACCTGATGATAATAAATAGACATACACGCAACTGATGATGACTGGGAATGCAGTGATTCGACTCTTTCTCTCTTGATAGCAATTACAAATGAATCAATCATGAGGCGAGAGATTGCTGCGGTGCTAAGAACTATATCGGTGGCCCGCAATGTCTTAATTAATAACAGATAGAAGAGGAATCTATATTTATTGTGGATCGGCCACACAAGCCAAAAAAAAAGGTTGAGAACCACTGCTGTGCACCACACATCAACCGTTTCATGGTCTTCACTTTGCTATTTTTATTTACACCAGCAGATGGCAGGCAACATCCATGAAACTATTGAAATTTTCAAAGCTGTGTAAACAAGTGTTTGTATGCGTGTGCACTTGTGTGGGTGTTTGCTCTCCACCTTGTTTGTCATTCTGATGAAGGGAAGCGGCCATGCCAGAGTGAAGAGGGATGCCTGCTGGCACAGACGAGGCAGCAGCAGAGAAAGATATTGGCCATGGGAGTCATATGAGGACAAGGAGAGAGAAAAATGGAGAGAGAGTGCAGAGAGAGGTGAAGCAGACAGACTGAGCGGGGTGGAGGAGGGAGATTGATGAGGGAGGTGCCGCGAGGAAGCAGCGATGGCAGCATCTGCTTGTTAGTCTAAGATAAAACTCTGCGGGCCAGAGAGGATGGGCTCCATCCATTAGACGGCCAGGCACTCAGCCAGATGGCCGAGAGGAGAAGCAGCTCCTCTGGACCCGTCTGTATAAATGTGCCAGAATGTTAATGCATGGCACTCATCAAAGGCTGCTCCGCTGGGTGTCACAGTTCACCTGCTAAGGAATGATGGATCTGTAAAAACTGGTGGTGTAAATCAGACATGCAGAGGGATTTTTTTTGATGACTAATATGGATGAAGAGTGATTTTTTTTATTTTTTTTAAAGCGCACACACAGTACACAAACATATGAGTAAAGTAAAAGTAGAGGTCTGTCACTGCGGGCCGCACCTGTAAAAGGACGAGTCCCTGCGACGCAGCCCCTTTGTAGGTACATGTATGTCTTTCTCTGAGTCCATCTATTGTTGTGTTCCTTATGTAAGGAAAGCTTGAAACGGTGCAGGTGCAGAGATGAGTTTATCAAGAGAGTCTGTGTTAAGTAGGCTTTGGTGCGCAAGAAAGCAAAGAAGTAGAGACTAAATACGTGCGTTTCTCCCCCTACACTGTAATGTACAGTACATGCTGCACGTAGAAAGTAGCTCATGATAGATACAAGTTTTATTATTGGGTGCTGTTTGTTTGTGCAGAGTTCTGGTTCCTACTCAGGTGAAGTGACTGTGGTTATTGACAGCATGGTCATGCATTAACTGCTGGGCAACATAATAACCTGGGTTGATGATGCTATTAAATCTGTGAGAGTAGAAAGTTCCCGTCAAGATGACGATGATAATATGGTTAACAACAAGTATTATTATAAATAATGACTAATAAGATGGAAATGTACAAGGAAATTTACTCACATCTTGACATTGTTGCATCAGGATTTTTACAGGTCAAACAGCACTAACCCCTTAATTCGATTACTAATTTGTTACAGATAATCTGACAGAAAGTGAAAGCAGTAGTTCAGGTAAGAATTGGTATCACACCAAAACACTTCAACTCATGTCTTCTCTCCACATAAATACAAAAATGTGGTCATCTGCAGAAAGTCCACTCGTTTGTCTTGTAACATTTAACCATCGTCGTCCCTTTTACTCATCATTTACTGGAAATGCAGTGCAAAGTTTTCAGCTCCTTCACACGTCCCTTTGCATATTAATTTATGGAACAGAGAACGCAGGAACGTCCAGCGATGGAAGCTCAGAGGAGGAAGAGGAGGAGGATGAAGAGGATGATGAGGATTCCGGTGAGAGACACGCTTTAAACTGCTCCATCATGGCTCATAACTTTTATGGAATAATTCAACATCTTGTGAAATTTGCTTATTTGCTGTCTTGCTGAGAGTTAGATGGGACACCACGCTGTATGTTACTCACCAGCAAAAGTGTAAAAACTCCTGTTTCCAGTCTTTATGCTAAGCTAAGCTAACTGGCTTTCTCACTTTCTTCTCACCAGAGGCTTGTGCTCAGAAGGATGGAGGAGAGCAAGGTAAGAACTGTTATCCATCAACCCGAGAAAATCTTTGTAATTTAAGTATTTAACAATAGTCTTTCAGCGGTTTAACAAACTTTGTCTCCATGTTTTTTGCAGACAATGAAGAGGCCGATGCAGAGGAGTTTAAACACGGTGCGACATTTCATGAAACAACATTGTGTCGAGAAAATATCAATGCCTGCCCAAGCAACTGGTCTGCTTTTTTAACAACTGTCTTGTTTGTTGTTTACATCCAAACCGCCGTGTCAGCTTGTCATAATTTCCATGGCTTTCCGTGGTCTATAGCCACACCCACATCTTAATGGCAGCCACACTACGTAATTATGCCACAAAATTCCTCTGCTGGCTGCCGGAACACAGAAATCGACTCGTCATATAATTAAGTGCAATCCTCCAATCTCGTTTGCAACCAACAAACTGGCCCACAGAAAGTTTGCCTTGGGTGTCCGCCGTAGGCTTAAAACAGAATTTCAGCCTCCGACATACGATTTTCATACAATAATATTGGACTTTTGTTGAATTATTTTACCCTTTAGAGTCTGTCCCTGGACCTGAAGCGGAGGTTTCGAATGGGAAAGGTAAGCAGGGGATAATGATGGTGATGTTACAAAACAACAAATGTTCTGGAGATTGTGTTTTGTAAATAACATCCTGTTTTGTTTTGTTTTTTGTCATACACCCCGACAGATGAGATGCACTTCAAATTATGCTGTGAAAAATGCAAAGCCATCCAGCAGGTGAGCCCAGAAACCAAAAGTTTATCTGAAAAAATGGGAATATTTCTTTTTATTGTCTTGATGATATTCTACATTCTTCTGAAACGTAGGAGGACCTTGTGTCAGCCATCTTTTAGTTTTTGGAAAATGTTTTTACTGTGGTGTTATAATTGTTTGTTTGACAGAGCCATGGCAATGAGCTCGTTACCCCCAGGAGGATCTCTAAGGGACGATTACAGTGAGTGCGACTGTCTGTGCACTTTTATATTGATTCTACATGTGCAGCATCGCTGACTCTGTGTGTGTGTGTGTGTGTGTGTGTGTGTGTGTGTGTTTTAGGGTGCATCTGGAAGGAGAGGGCACATACGAGTGTTCAGTCACTGGCCTGGTGTTTGAAGCATCGGAGCGGGTTCTCGTGCGGTACTCGGTCTTGTCCTGGTCCAAGTTCAGCTCGTTCCTCCGGGACTCCTGGAAATTCGCTGGACCCATCTTTAACGTGGACACGGTCAATAAGGACGCGTCTGTCCTGAAGTCCATCCAGTTCCCTCACTCGGTCTGCCTTGCTGGTGAGAATGGATCGCAGGACTGTCTCACTCCTGCCTGTCTTCTGTGTTCAGTATACTGTATAATTCAGAATAATGATCTTGGACTTCCTGTGATGACTCCATGGCCCATAAGGCAACATTATGAACATCAAATATATGCAAAAAAGATGTCGCCTGGAAGTTATTTTGAATTTAGTCTGTGAAAAAAGGAGGTACAATTCTTTATTGACCAATCTTAAGGCTTTCACACAAAATAGTTGCTTTCAGTGATGATCATAATCTTTTATCTATCATCTTAAGCTGCTGTAGGTGAAACACAAAACCTTATTTTCCCCCATTATCTTCACACAGATCCAGAAAATGAGATGACATTCAGCGTCCTGCACATAAAAGACAACCGTCCACTCATCGAGCCGACAGTGGATCACTCGGGTAGCCACGTTAAGTGGAATGTGACGTCCCTGTCGCCCGTGGGTCCCATAATTGAGACGAGCCAGTCCGTAGAGCACCACGGGGTGGTCCTGGTCTACAAGCAGCTGGGCAGTGACAACAACAACAACAGCTTCCACGTCTACCTGGCCACCAACAGTTCGTCTGACATCAAGGTAAGCACTGGTGAATACTGTGTGCATCTTATTGCTTCAAAACCATCCCGGGCATGAAAATGGATTCATTTCTTTTTTAAAAGAAAAAAAAGTCATTTCAAGTAGGCTCTCCAGTAGATGGACGGTTGCGTTTTTAGAACTGATTTAAACATGACAGCTCATTTGGAAATCTGGTCAAATTTCTCAAAAATCCCCTGTAGTTGCATGATCCTGTTTGATTTTTATATCTGCTGCATCGCAGTTAATGGAAGTCACCTATAAACAGTTATTTTAAAGGGACAGTTCACCCCAAAATCCATAATACATATTTTTCCTCTGGTTTGTAGTGTTATTCATCCATCTAGATTGTTTTGGTGCGAGTTACTCAGCTTTGGAGATATTGGCTGTACAGATTTCTGCCTTTTCTCAAATATAATGGAACTAGATTGCACTTGTCTTGTGCTCAAAAATATATATATATATATATATATATATATATAAAATCCTCAACAGCGATGTGTCTTTCCAGAAATCATGACTTGGTTACTCCACAGACCTCGTTGTGAGCAGTTTGATGTAGGAACTATTTTCTTTCTGTATCACTGCACAAAAGGATCCACTCGTGGACGAGAGGCGAGCTGACTAAGCTAGCTAACTTTACAGCTTAGCCAAAGAAGATGGCATCAGTGTTTACATCCCATCCTGTCACAAGCGCCAGCCTCTTGTCCTGAGTCCTTCTGCATAGTGATACGGTGTAGTTCGGTAATAATAAAACAGGTCTGTGGATGAAGTAACATTTCGGCATCAACACCGATGAAATACTGCAGCTACATTACTGGATACAGTGCACACAAGGTTATGGTCTGAATGTCCGAATATACGTTCATTAAATCCTGCCACTTTTATGCCCAGCTTCTTAAGACAGCAATAGATTTCACATTTATTTACCATTTCTTATGCATATGGAGACAAAACCGTTAACAATCCGCTTTTAAAACAACGCGAGCCGAAGTCCAAAAAGTGACAAGCTCCTCGGGACTTTTCACTTCAAAGCACATTTTGTGTTTTAATTGAGGAGTTTTTCCTTCGATGTGCAAAATGACAACAAGAAACGAATAAAAAAAAACCCTTCTCTCCATGCGCGGCTCAAAGAAACATTCCAATCATGAGTCCTAAATTTTTCAATCATGACTTTCCAAGGTGCCATATACTTACTGGATGAAACTCCAGAAAAAGGCCAGTGAAACCTATCAGTAACTTTCACTTCTTGTTCATTTTTGGAACTGCACTGGCTGTGATGCTGTAAGTCCAGGTTTTTGTAATACACTGAAGCAAAGATCGAACAAAAATACTATGATACGCTCCATTATATTGTTAAAAAGCAGAAAAATCAGCATCTGGGTAAGTGATTGAAGGGTAGTGACCAGTACCCTTGAAATACTCTGTTGGTATCGGTATCACTTTATTTGTTTCCTTTTTTCCCTCTATGCTTGATGAGGTACTTTGTTTGAGTCACACCATTCAGCCTGCTCATCGCCTGCTGCCTCATCTTGTCTTCCTGTTGTCTTGATGTCAACCAGGATATAACCAAACAGGTGCGGGGCTACAAGAATCGCTACTTTCGGATCGAAAAGCCCCCCACGTGTAAACTGGATGAGGGGACGTATCGTCTCATGAGCGAGCCGGAGGGAGAGATCAGACCTCAGGTGTGACTCTTTGAAAACACAAAACATTTCAGTACATTATGATATGCGCTGACAATTAAGTAATTCTTAATTGTGATCGTGTCTCTGTGCAGGATTTGAAATTCACCCTGGCGGTGACTAAGATGAAAGGCTACTTTGAAGCATTCTTCGAGCAGCCTCCTCCCTTTAAACTGTCGCTCATAGAGATTAACACTGAGGAGACTGTATGGTCGGCCACCATCAGAGAAGGTACCAGTGCATTTAGTCACACTGAACCAGTATGGTGATTTTGATCTAGGCAGCGATAGCCACGGCCTGGAGACATTATGTTTTCAGGTTATCCGTCTGTCAGTCTGTCTCATTCTTATGACCGTGTTATCTCAGGAACACCTCGACGGATATTCTTCAAATTTGGCACAAACATTCACTTGGACTCAAGGATGAACTGATTAGATTTTGGTGGTCAGAGGTCAAAGATAAACCTATTGATGACCTATTAAACACATTTTTTGTCTTTTGTCTTAACTCAAGAATTCATACTCTAATTATGACAAAATTTCACACAAACTGTGCTGATTGTATAGATCTTCTGTGCTACCAGGTTGAACGTGTGTGTGTGTGTGTGTGTGAAGAATCCATGTTTCAGAATTTAGAGCTTCTTTGCAGCAACATCCATATTTGAAGCGTTGTAGTCCGCCATAAGCTCATTGGTTCTGCTGATATTGAGCCTCAGGTGATTGTCGTTGCAGCATGTGGCCAAGCTTTCTATCAGTCATTACATTTATTATATGAGTCTGGACAGACATGGATGTAAACAGTAACTTCACTGGTGTGTGGCGGCATGCAACTGCGTGGCGGTGATTCTGGTTTACACATTTTTCTGTTCATTAGACAGTAACCACAAACATTGATGTTTCTATCTGCAAATTAACCAAAAAAGTGTTCACTGGGTGTTTTTGAGATTATGTGCAGAAGTGTTTTCTACTCCAGATTGGTGTTCTTATTTTTTTTTCTCTCTCTCTCTTTTTTTAGGGGACTGTGTGGATAACACAGAAAGGAAAAGGCCAAGGAAAAGGACGAACAGTGAGCCTCTTATTTTCTTGTTGTTGTCTTGTTGTTTTCTTAATCAGGGTTTTTCTTCACAACATGCTCCCAGCTTCTACAGACGGACTCACATCACATCTGTCTCTCTCATAGGCAGACAGAGGAGCAGCAGCCCCTCAGAGGAAGAAACGGCTTGTAAAAGACCTCGATGGCAGGACGAATCAGGTGACTTTCTACGTCTTTTACTAACTATGATGACTTCAGAACGAAACTTTGTTTGTCCCCAACCAAGTCAACAGATTTGTCCAGATGCACCAGTCCATCTAAAATTATACTGAAATGAAGTGGCTGTGTGTGTTTTCCAGATGGAGTGAAAACAGTGGTGACTCAGTGCCGGGACATGTCAGAGAAGCAGCTACTGCAGGTGGCCAAGCGGCTCGGGAAGGAGTGGAAGCAGGTGGCCATCTATCTCGACTTGAACTCCAGGGACCTGGATGACATCCAGGCGGCAGAGAAAGATGTGACCATGCAGAAGCTGAAGATGCTGGTGGAGTGGAAGAGCAGAAGGCGGCCGGGGGAGGCCACGGCATACCACCTGTGGAAAAGTGTGGAGGAGCTGGATGACTTGCCAAACGAGGTCCATCAGACACTGCAAGGTAATAAACTGCAGATATACTGTGCATATAAAGACATTAATAGATATGATGGATGACAATACATCAGTGCTAAATTGATAAGGTTTACTCATCTCAGTCAAATGACAATTGGCCATAATTTTGATCATTCCAGCCACAAAAAACTAAGAACACTAAGGGCCCTATTTAAACGATGTAAAGCGCACAGTCTAAAGTCTATGGTGCGAGTGCATTTAGGGTGTGTCCGTCTACTTTTTCCTAGTTGAACGGCGCACAATCTGGGCGCAAAGGGAGTCCCTTAATTATTCATAGGTGTGTTTGGGTGGAAAAAAATTAAACCAATCAGAATGTCTTTCCCTTTAAAAGCCAGGTGCGTCTGCGCTCAGAGCACATTGCTATTTAAAGACTAAAGACCACATACGTCTCGTTGAGGGTATGTGGTCTTTAGTCGTTGGACTGCCTCCGCAGTCTCCCAGTCCTCTGTCCCATCAACAACTCCCTTTGACTACATACGAAGAAATGCACCGATATTTAACTGAAGAGGAGGAGGGCTGCTGCACGTCCCTGTGTGATGGGCGGATTGCAGTCTGTAGATCGGGTCATAGAAATGATCATTCTGATTAACAGCAGATGGGATGCAGATGGCCGGGTGAAGTAATACATCATTAATGAGGAAAAATATTAATTACATTACCTGCAGCGACCCCACAGAAGCAGAAACGATACATGTACCTCCATGAAGCGACTCATGCGCATTTACGCACAGCAGCTTAGATTCATTGATGATTTAAATCTCCCGATACGCCGCGGTCAGTATCCAATGTTAATTACTGTTCTGTGTTCTTCTACACATCCAGAAGGTCTCACACACAGTCCAGGTTCAATAAAATTGTTTGGAGTAAAGCTTCAAGTTTAATTCTGTTTCCTCTCGAGACTTTCAACGAGAAATTGTTGAGATATTTCACTCTGGACCAAAGTCGTCAACCCAGCGGCCAACATTGCCATCCATAGAGCCACGGTGCTAGCATGGCTAAAAACATTTGCTGGGTACAGCTTTACAAATGCAGAAATGTGCTTATTTATTCAGTCACACAGAAAAAAAATCTCATGACATCATATTGGTAACTCGCCCTGATCCAGAGCTGTATAATACCCAGCACGATCTGCTCATAAAACATGCTTTAGGAAGGATGTGAAAATGCAAACTTGCTGCAGTGAGCGTTATAAGTTGCATGAATGAGGTTACAGCTTTAATCACCAGTAGTGCTGCAATATAGAGCAGATCTGTGACTGAAATGTCCCAGTGCCAGGACACAACCATGTAGGACAGTGATCCGCAGTGTCCAGTGTACTTCTTTTGAATTTTCAATTTGTTAAAAATGTATAGATTTGTCATAATTCTAATAAGCACACATACACAATGGGCTGACAAGTTGTTGTGTTGTTTTTTTTGTTGTCTTTTTTTTTCCAGACATGAAGCAGTTAAGTGAAAGACATTCAACTTAAATTGACTGTTGGATGTCTGTTGCATCCGTCTTAAGGAAGAAAAAAAAAAAAATCTCAGGAATACAACAAAGCAGAGTTGACCTTCGGACCAAATATCAGCTCTTCGGTCAGTTTCTGTTTCTCTTTTGAATATTTTCTGGACATGAATCCTGACCTGTTTTTTGGACTTTTTTGGACTTCTTTTACTGCATTTCATGGAAAATGGCAACATTTTCCCTAATTTTTGTTCAAATGTGGTCATTGCATTCTGTAAAGTACAGAGGGTAGACAACTTGTACCTAAAGCTTCTTTTGTGTAGCCAGAATTTGATGCTCAGCGTTATCAGGTTCAAAAACGACCAGTAGAGGTAGTGGTGTGGAGGTCATTAAGATGTTTCGTAGCTAATTATGTAGCCATTAACTGATGTAAATGTAGGTGCTGCAGTGTTCAAACTGCGAAAGTTAGAAATCTGTGTACTTTGTTTTACTTTTACATGTTGCGTTTTGTACCCCGCCTCTCGTCCGTTGTCAGCTGGGATAGGCTCCAGCCCCCCTCGACCCTGCATAACGGTGATAGATAATGGATGCTACGTTTTGGGACTTTTTATAAAACAATTCGGCATTACATCACATTCACACGATTGTGACTGTCCAAAGCATTACGGGCTGAATTTACATTTTTATATTTGTGCACACTATGTCTTGTACATATTATTATGTTATTTTTTTTTTACCAAAAGTTTTAACCTGTGATCTATTTTTCTAAGTTTTATTTGACTCTGAACCTGAAAAACTCGATTGAGTTGCATAGTTATGTTTTGTTTAACTTGAATTATGAATCCATTCCTGCGCTCCTGTGACGCACATGTTTTTGTTAAGTATAAATGTTGTTTGTGTGTATTGCAAAAGTGTACACCGTGGGGAAAAAAACATAAAGTATAAGCATTTGGATTCAGGGCTGAATTTAGGTATTCTACCTGTGTGAGTGCAGCTACAGTCTGGCAACTTTCATATATTTTTAGGTGTCATCTTTTCAAGGCTTATTTCAAAGCTGTAGAGCTGATAGCGCTTATGGTTTGAAAGACAAACTACACTGTAAACAGCCTGTGGAAACATTTCAGTTAACGTTTCTCAACATTTAGTCACAGCTTTGTTTCTGTTGTATCTTCAAATGACAGTGTTTCCAGATATCTTAACATTATTTGGGGAAAAGCTGTAGAAGTGGCATCTTCCATGCCGATTTCATGCAATAGTGTTTACAATCAGAGAAAAGGGTAACTTCTTTAAACAATTTACCAGCAACATTCCAGTCCGTCCTTTTTGCACTTGCGCCTATCATGTCTGAGTCCCTCTGAAGAATTGTGAAAAAAATTGTAAAGAAGCAAATGAATCTGAAAACTGAATAAAACAAGAAAAAAGTCTCCTGGATCTCATTTCTTCACCGGTGTTATCTGAAAACAATCATCATCACTTTCAATTTCATTTGCACGCGTTTCAGTCATAAATCACTTCCACTTCAGCGCTTGATGCCAAAACAAATTTATTACATACAACAATAAATAAAATCACATGCCATCAAATAAATAAATAAATAGTTGTAATAAATAGATCTCAAATAGATACATTCCCCTAAATATTTGAATACATTAATACATTTAAATGGGTCAACATGGCCTCCACTGCAAACTTTAGCAATCGTTTGACTGATCAGTCCTCACTGAGTAAAGAGGCTTTAAAGCTAGCTTATGCCTGAGCAGTAATCATGTAGACACTTGTGCAGCAGGTGCACTGTAAAGCCCTACTTGGTTGGTAGTTGATGGTAGTGAAAGATCAGGAAGAATTCTTCTGTTGTGATGAAGGCATAAAAATGTTATGGTTATTAATTGGAGTGATGGTGCTGATTATGAGGTTGCAGGACGTTTACTTCCTGTGCTCTCCTGAGGAGATGTAGCCCATAGCTCGGTTGATGGTGATGGTTCGAGCGTAGAAGCCCCTCATCATCTTGCACATCTCCTGCCTGTTACTGAAGGTGTCATTCCCCCACATCAGGGCAGCAGCATCCTCCTGGAGGACAACACAGAAGGAACCAGCATGAACACACAATAATCACCTGCCAGTTTCACACACACAAAAAAAAAACTTGTGTGATTTTTCTGTATTTTTTTCCCTTAGGGTGAGGAGTGTATAGTGAACAAAAACAAACAAAAAAGAAGGAATAATTTCAAAAAATACCTCTGAAGAGTCCTTCTCTTCATTCGGCATCAGGGAGCAGTCCTGTGCAAACCAAGGAAGATTTTGTGAGACAACTTTCAAATGTTATTTCCCAGGACTTTCTGTCTTTGAATCATGACTCCTTTTCTTTTTACCCTTCCCCCACACATGCATAATAAACACACCTTCCTCAGGCTCTGGATTATTCTCAGAGTTGGGCTCAGAAGTGCATCTTCCTGCTCAGGACTTCTGAGGGAGGAGTTGAGGTAGGACTGAAAAGCAGCAGTATAGTGGGCCAAGTCCTTCATGATGTTCCTCAGACATTCAATCTGCCGAGACAAAAGCAAAGAAAATTCCCCTTTAGTTGTCAGTATGAAAAAATCAGAAAGTGAGAAGAATAAGTGTTATAATGTAGAATATCAGATTAACAATAAATGTAAGGCTTTATTTAAGTAAAATAGATGGTGTGTTTCTAATTATAAGATACAGTATAGATAATCCTAGCATTTTAAAAAGAAATAGTAACTAAAGCATACCTCACTGAAGGATGAGTTTCTTTGCATCATGCAACCTGAGTTCTGTGGGGTAAAAAACAAACAAAACATTTTTTAACATTTGGTTATAAGGTGCATATAAGCATCTGTAGACAACATACTTGATTCTTAAATGAAGTAAAAGTAGGACCAAGTCAGAGGTGAGCTAAGATTATGAGGCTTGAAGGCTGTTTACATAAATGTGTCCAAAAACAATTTAGGAAAATGTAAAAAAAAAAAAAAAAAAAAAAAGCCCAAAAGAGTCATTAAGATTTTACACAACAAAGAAAATAAAGAAAAGAAAATTCATAGTTGAGCTGGTATTTATTTATTTTTACTAATAATTCTATAATTCAGCATTTGTGGCACTGATAAATCAACAAGTGTCACCTGAGTCAGAGTGGGTGCGCAGGCCAGTACTGTCTCAGTTTTACTCCGCACCATCACGGTATCAGAGGTGATGCCAAAACACAAAACGTCCTGCAATACAATTAAAACGTGTATTTTAATATTAAGAAACTACACCACAGCATAAACTGTGCCACGGTGAATTGGTACTCACATTTTTGAGAAGCTCCGTGACGTTCAGCAGGAGATTCTTGAAGAGCAGCGAGCAGTGTTTGCCCTTTTCTGAGCTCAAAGTGCGCACCGGCAGTCCCGTGGATGTGCGCCAGCTCAAGGTCAGCAGCAGCACACAGCTGGCGAAATCTGCACGGCAAGAACAATAAGCATCAACACATGTGCCACTGATGCGCAACACAACAGAAGCATGTGGACAATAGTACAGTATCTGTGTGCTTCGGCCTCGATGACTTACAGAAATTAAAGATTGCCATCTGTCTGATCAGATAGATATCTCTGGTGGAGCCGGTAAATCAGTAGCACTGTGATGCCGCCTGAGATGGATTTATATATGTGGGCCTGTTCTCGGGGATTCCCTCCCCTGGCCTGCAGGAGCGCCAGCAAAAAAGAAAACTAAAACGTCATGTATGTAATTTCCTTGTTGGTTGAAAGAACAAACGGGAAGTAGAGATGCTTGTTTCATACTTTAAGAGACTGCAACTACGGGGGGGGGAAAAAAGTAAACTCAAAGTGTGATGTATCCGTGATGTTGCCTACATTTAGAATCAGCATACAGTGGGAATGTAGCTGTTTCAAGTCATGTGCAATGCAATGACGATAAATGTGGGTTGAGAAGTCATTCTTACTTCATCGAATTGGGACAGCTAATGACAGGGCAAATGAATGACTATTAAATTAAGACACAGTCGGGGCTGTAGCGGTAAACGAGAGGGCGGGCAAACCCATCAGGTTCATCTGCATCATGGGGACCTGCAGGTGTATGTGGGGCCATTACTCACTTGTGGTGTTTCATTCACAAGATGAGTATTGTTTGGTCATGTAGTACGTTCCAAAAACCTGCCGGATGCCCATTCAGTGTCCCCTGCCCCATGTCTGTCAGGGCCAAGTCAATGCTTCTGTTAACGTCAGTGCACGGGAGGGTTCGTTTGTTTGTTTGTTTTTCCTCTGCCTGGCACGCGGGTGGGCGGTGGACTTTACGGCTGCTCTCTTTTCACGCATAGATGCCAAGATGGAAGAAATTGAGCAATCCCCAACCCGAGAGAATCAAGTGCTTCCATTTCAAGATTTTGCTTTTGTTCTTCTGTTCCATCACGTTTCAGAGGGAAATATTGTAGGTCTGCCTTCTACTCCACGATGTTTGACAGCTGTCATCATATCCTTAGCAGATTTTTACATACAAATCATGATCACTTTATAAAATATGACGCAACAGCGCATAAAGTAGTTAAAGGAACAGTTCACCCAAAATGAAAATTCAGTCATTATCAAAAAGCAAAACAAAAAAAGCTGTTTTAAAACATAAAAAAAACAACAACATAAAAAAACAACATAAAATGGCTCAGAACAGCTCATCTGATGTAATCTACAGCAGTTGTTTAAGAGAATGCTGCATGTTTTGCTCTGAAGCTCCAGAAATGTTTTGTGGACTAAGAAACTTCACCCAACTTCACCCAACTGAGTGGGGTGAGTAGAAGCTGACTGAATTTTCATTTTTGGGTGGACTGCTCCTTTAAAACTAGCTCCATCTTAATGAGCAACAGCATTAAAATGCACCAGTGACAATAAATAAAAATAATTTATAGGAGCCATTCTGCATAAAAAGCACTTTTTTAAGAAAAATATATTTCTGCTTATAATACCTCTGACCCTTTAATCAAGTAAGATTTTGAAGACAGGAGAGTATTTTTACATTGTGGTAATATTAATTAAGTGAAGGATTTGAAGACTTCTACAAGCACTGATACTGTGATACTTATTATACATATTAATGCTGCATAAGTGCTGTTTTAAATGGATTATGCGAGAGAATCTTTGCATTTATTCTATGAGTTAAAATGATCAATTTGTAGACTACTTTGTGCATGTGGAGCCTATCTATAACTATAAATATAAAATATACAATTTCAAACAAATAATTGGTATTTTATGCTTTTTTGTCGTAATTTTAACATATTTTGGGTTTAATACATGAAAAGAAAAAATATAATAGGGTCGAGAATGAACTTTCAATATCAACTTTTAAGCCAACATGGCCGACAAGGCCTAAAAATGTTAATTTAACCATTTATATTTCTGCGACAACTGGGCAAATTTGCTGTGATTGGGCCTGGTGGTGAGATTGTTTTGCCAACTTCTGTTCCTATAAGGTTACAATTAACATTCAGTCTTTTATCGGATGGTCTAGTCTCTGTCTGAGAAGTGCACATGGCTCAAAATGACAATATGAAATTCTCAATAACTGAGGATGTCATCAAGCCCCCTCAGTCCCAGCTTTCAGGACCTGTGATCTATTTGTTGTTTTCAACACACTTTTGCAAGCAAACACACAATGTGAAACTTCAGTGGTCAGGGTTGATAGGAGTTTCCTGGCCTTTCTCTGGCTTCACCTCAGGACCATCAAAGAGTGAAACACACTATATGATCACAGAGATGACCCATTGGTGACTTCCCCAGAAACAAATTTATCATATCTTACATAAAAAAATAACATTGTTATCATTACTAAACTCTCCTGAGATACAATCATTTCTGTACATTTATACTTTGAACCCTGGTGACCACTTATCATAGCCACAACTCCACATTTTACAGTTAAAAGACAAATTCCTTATTGCGACTTTAAAGGGGTCGTCCAAATTAGCACCTTTTAGGAACACTAAACCAACTCCTGGTGAGAGAGCGAGAGACAAAAAGTGTCGGGATGAGGCAAGACTGAAACAGAGGGAATTGAATCATACTACGTGTAATGTGGTAACACACTTCCTATGTTCATTAGAAAGAGGAAACACATCCAGACCGACTTGCAGCAACATGCAGCGGTACAAATCCAACACACTGCACAACATATATGAAACAAAGTTTATTCTTTATTTTACATATCTGTACATAAACATTTCTTCCCTCAAATAAAATTTCTGATTACAATAGGATGAAAACGATATTAACACACTTATTCATTTCAAATGACTCGTGTCAGAAAATCAACATTCACAAAATGTTGAAGAGAGTGAACGTATTACCAAAAGCTACGACTCCACTACAAGGCAGGCATGTATCCTTTACACTCTTTTAGCACCTTCAAATAAACATTTCTCAGTTGAAAACTACCGTTTGTGCAGAATAAAAACAGGTCGACTTTGAAATACTTTAAAATTACCGTCCAACTTAAAATGGTTCGAAGAAGTTAGTTTACATCTGTTTTTTTTTTTTATACAATGTTGTTTCTTTTTTCTTCTTCTCATGACTGACTTTGGACTAAATTTTTCACTATTATTTTATTTTTTTCCCCACAATTTTTGCATTTGACAGTTATAATTTAGTGGCGAATGTAGAAAGTTAAAAAGAAACAATTGCAAAGCAAGGCCGATCACTGCACAGGAAGCTGGGGACAGAATCCATGACAACACACAATCAGTTTCCTCTTCTACCAGGAAGCAGGAAGTGCTCCTCCGTCCTTAGGACTGGGAGAAAACCACAGAAGCAAATGAAAGAGGGTGGCCTTCTTCTGTGCTGCTGCGACCACTGGAGTCAGTGGGTTGGACAGGAAGGTAGACATCGGGAGACGGAGGGGGAAGCAGCAAGGAGCAAAATACTTGGGACAAGCGGGCAGGATTTGGATCGACATGGGGCAGAGGTGGAATGGCCAGAGGGGAAAAGTCTGGTTTGGAGCAGGAGCTTAGCTAGGCAGAGGGTAAAAGGGTGGAGGAGGGATGGGCATCTTATTTGGATAGGGTCCTCTCAGCCAAATGTTTCTGCTGGCTCTCAGCATGCCTGGGAAAGAGAAAAGGAACATACATTCACTTAAAGGATAAGTGTGGTGAATAATATTTTGTATTTTTCTTTTATCAACAGAGAAGACCAAACCCAACAATGAATTGATCCGGATAACAAGTACTGTCAGTGTAGCTGAATCTTAAGTGTCGCTTATTCCTTTGTGTGATGGGCCTCCACCCAAAAACATTAAGCTACGAAACATGAGTCAGCCACAGTGTTTATTACACTGAACATGGGCAGTCCCAAATACACTATCCTGCCGCCCCAATTGCTCATTAGCGCATTCAATCTGCGACTTAAAGTACTCCCCAACTAATGCACAATTTACTATTTCCACAAGTTTGAGTTGAAGTTTTTAATGTCTGACGAACTCCACTGATTTTACACTTCAAAGTCTGTTTGCAGATCTTGAGTACTACTGCATATGTAAGCTGTATAAAGCCTTTTGTGGCTCCAGAGGGAGTTCAGTGAAATCTGATAAGTTGCCTCAAGTGATGTCCCTTGAGTCGGCATTGACTGGGGCTGAAGACCACAAGTTTGAAAATGACAATAATCTGGAGTTGTGGACAAAGAAAAACAAGTGATTTTAACAGAGCTCTGTAGCCCGCTCCTCCTCTCTGTTAGCAGCTCAAGGCTACATTAGCCGCTAATAGCATAACACACCTGAATCTCTGACCAAACTGTTGGTGGTCGAGTTGCATTTTGGGTTATGTAGGCATAAGGTTTTGTTAAACCTTAACCCGTTAACCCTTGGGTTAGGGTTAAAGGGTTAAGGTTAGTGGGTTGTGTGGAAAAAAAGGACTCTGCTACATCAATTTTTTATTTCTTTTTAAACTGCACATCATGAGTCTGACTACAATGCAAAATCGGTGGAGTATTAAATAATTACAGTTCCCAGGAAATCTTATAAAAAATAATAAACTATATATTTGGCACTTATTTCTAAATATTTACATGTTCAGTAGGAACAAATGGGCTTGAGGTTGAGAGCCCCAGGAAAGTCAGACAGTACTAAGAGATGGAGATGTTTTTGTTTGTTTTGTTTGCATTTGTTTAATGAGATTTCTTGACAATAATAAAATATAAACTCTTTCCTATCTTATTCTTTAAATGAATGATTTTCTCTCATGCACATAACGAGTAAAAAAAAAGAAAAGAAAAAAAAGAAATGGTAAATGCAGTGATGAAGGCCCTCATCAAGTGCTTCATCACCTGGTGAGATCCTCTATGTCAACCAGCATGGCGTCTTGCTCCATGTGTAGTTCATCCCGAATCAGCAGCAACTGTACAAGCTCCTCATTCAGACCTGGAGTAGTAGATAAAACGAATTATAATATAAAAACAGATGTCTCACATTGACAAAGCAGAAATTTGCATACAATATGGAATAACTTCAATGACACTACACAGTTGATCATAACACATTCTATTGCGACCACCATTAATAGATGGATATTTAATCTAAATGAAATAGCGTACAGTATTTGACTGCCTAAAATGTCCCACTATTGGTTCATTAAATGACCTCACAAAGCCTTTGTTAGACCACGTGTCAGTGGTTGTTTTTGCATCACATGTTTCAGGGATTGTTCTTTCAGCTTTTCCAGACAATATGAAGCACTGACAAAAAGAGATTTTTAAGGGGAAAGTCTGTTGTAAGTAAAAAAAAAACAAAACAAGCTCATGATTTTGGACTCATGGGGATTTCTGGAGCCGTTTTAGGTAAGATGAGAGATTATTCATCCCTGAGCATCAAGATCAATGATCTGTACACTGTGGTAACAGTAAATGCTCAGGGGAAACTGTCAACTGGTACAGTCCTTTTAACTGACTAACATATATAGAAGTACTTTCACATCCACTGTAAAGGGTAGGGGTCAGTATGCATGAGCGTGTTTTTCCCCATAGGCTCTCTTGCTCATTTCTGCTATTCGAAGTAGAGGTCAGTGACTTGTGTGTATTTTGAACTCACTTTCAATCTGTGAATGCAGGTCATTGACTATAACCTGAAGCTGTCCCAGCGTCATATCTCTCAAGTCGGTGGGCTTCAGGCTTCTTTTCATTAGACACTCACTGATGTGAGGCATGTGCGGCAGCTGGAAAAAAAAACCAGACACAGAGGTACATTAAAACACGACACTGTGTAGTCTCTGTCCACATGAGATTGATATAAAGGTGAAGATTCAGCAATAAAAACGTTCTGGAGTACGACTTGAAATAATGAGATCAAGTCGCGGTGTGACAGGTGAGACTTTGACACGCAGAGTAGCATTTTAAGTTGCTTTCAGTTTGGTCACTGTATCTGAGGCAACGTTAGCTAGCTAACAGTGGCAACACGTGTATCATCTAGCTCATGATGGTGCGTGGTGTGATCATATTCAAATGTAACTAGTCAGTGAAATTATGCATTTTTATCTGACGGTTCGTATTTATGGGAATTCCCTTTTTTTTCTGCAGCCCACTAGAAGGCGCTCTGAGACCCCCCAGTGGACCATGGCCCACTGATTAACTCATTGACTCATGGACCCATTATAGATAGATAGATAGATAGATAGATGTACTTTAATGATCCCAAACTGGGAAATTATTAGATATTAATTAATTAATTAATTAATTAATCAATCTGAAATCCATGGATATATCATTAAATAAATAGATATCAGAAGCAACAGCAACTTTGATAATCAATCTTGAAATCATTCATAAAGCAAAACACCTCAAAGTTGAGGTGCTTGTAATTTTCTGGCATTTTTCACAATTTGTGGACATTTTATATTGAACTTCTCTTCTACTCACTGAAAGAGAAGAATCAGCAGGTTATTTAGTATTAAATACGATTGCCAGTTGCCAAGTTGGAGTGTCAATAAATGGTGAGAAATTAGCCTGTGGAGTGAAAAGCTTCCATATTTTGCAGTATCCTGTAGCCTTTGGAGTTGTATTAACCTGAGCAAACAGTGCTTTTATTTTTACAGCGCTACCTTTATTGTGCTCTTAAAACTGAATTATAGTTTCTCCGATGCTTCTGCTGGTGTATGTTTTAATGAGTCCCCCTCCCCACCAGCAGTTCTCAGGCGACCTACAAGAGTGTAGCCACAATAAAACCACAAAGCATTGCGTGTGCTTCCTCAGGCAACGAATGGGCAGATAATTCACTTTTTGTTTACCAGGATCTCCCTCTGTCAACATTACCATCCAGCCAGTCCACATTCTTTCTCTTTCCTTCCAACACCCATGTTTTTTTCTCTCCCTTTCACTTCACCTCCAGTCTCGACAGGACAGCAGGTGAGAAAATGCGCGTGTGCTCTCTGCCGAATCTGCCACACCTCAAGTGTTTTACATCTGGCCGGCTCTTCCTTGCTGTATTTTCTCACCCTTCTTTCACTTTCACATTTGCACTGATGCAACTGTACTTGAGGCTGCCAAGTGTCAGTTTCAGTTTAGAGTGACTTAACGCACACAAGGCGGTGACTTCAGGGTGACATAGAGAGAAATGTGATGTCAAAGACAATGTGAGTGGGTGATGGGGAAGGTTGGTACAATCGTGTTATGGCAGAACATGAATTGTAGGCTATCATCTACAGTTCTCAGTAGAATCTAATCCACCCACCCTTTCTCTCTTCTTGACTTTCTTGCTTTCTCCACTGAAACTGTTTGTAGAGATTTAGGAAAAACCCAAACTCCCAGTACACAGACAGACATTTGGATGTAGGCTTACTGTGCTGGCTGAAATCCCATTCTTTGCCCTTGAAAAGTGCATTGAAACCAGCTATTATTGCTTCAAATGTGGACATTTTGATGTGGATCTTAAGAAATAATACATAGGAAATAATACAGTGGATTGTTACAATCATTTTCCCCATACAATTAAATTGTCAATGTGTGTCACAAGAGGCAGAAGCTGGATCGTTCAACCATTCATCCATCACTTCCAGCGAATTATATCAAGTGTTTATCCATTCCGTTGAGCTATTCATTTGAACTATTAATCATATATTTTAGCTAAGTAAATTTGCCTTTTATTAAATCAAAGAATTACTCATTTCTTACACTGCACTGTAACTTTAACTCTTGTATTTCTTCAATTCATTTATTCATTCTTTTATTTTCTGTTGAACTTAAATTTTTTTGTTTGTCTTATGTTGCTTTTACATTGTATCTTGATGCCTCCTATATTTTATGTAAAGCACTTTGAATTGCCTTGTTGTTGAAATGTGCTATACAAATAAACCTGCCTTGCCTTGCCGAACTATTATACATTTATATGACCTAACTTTTTGTCCACTGTTTATCCATTATTTTTTGTTACATATTCCCATTACCTTTAGCTAATGTTATAACTGTTTTTACCCTTTACTTTGAGCCAGCTATTTTATTCATTACTTTTAACCGTTTGAACCATTTATTCATTTCTATTAGCTAACTATTTCACCTGTTTATCTATTACTCTAAGCTAATTATTTTGACTTCTCACTTCCTAGCTAGTTTTCATGTAATTTCTGTGTCTTTAAGGTGTTGAATAAGGTTATTTAAAGGTAAAAAGCACAGTATCAAAACATATTTGTAATCCTATTTGGATGGATATATTTGTCAATCAAGTCATTATCTCTGTTTTCAAGTTAATTGTGTGACTCCACAATCCTTCCATGTACCTAAGGCAGCTGCAGGAGTATCCACTGGTTAGGAATCACTGTTCTCGGGAAGCATTTAGCACATGTAACATCTGCAATTTAATATCTTTTGTGTTTTGGACATGGCAGGCGGTTGTAGCCTTAATACATCTTAATATTCACTGTGTGTTCTGTACGGATGTGACAGTGATGTCTTCTGACTGCTGAGCACTTCTACATCCCTAAACACTGAAGTTAATGCTTTCCGGCGTATGAATTATAGATGGACCTGGCCAAGCTGCCCTTCTCTTCTCTGAATAACTAAAGCGGTTCTGCATGCAAGTCCGGGTGGAAATTTACTGTGTGTAAGTCTGACAGTGGGTGTGTGCTCCCGAGGAGGCAGTGAAGCAGATAAAAAAAATGGATGAAATAATGATGAGCAAGGTCGTCATCACCTTCCTTCCTCTAAAATGGGGGCAGAGGAAGACGGAAAGCAAGAGGGGTGGTGTGAGGCTTCCTGTGACTTCACCACAACATGTTTATGACCCAGTCAGCTCCCAAATAATACTCATATCTTACTGAAACACCCCCACCCCCATCTTTTCTCACGTACTTTGACTAATCAGACAATAGATATTTGTTAAAAGGGTGAAATGGAGAAAAAATTCATGTCACATGACACATGTTGACCATAATACGTCTGACATTTTGCTCTAAAATTGTACAAATAAAATAACTAAAAGCTATATTTATCTGGTGGCTCATCTTTATGGTGGTGAGTAAAATGCCACTTATGATTTGTTTCCCTTACAAGCCAGTTAAAGAAAAACAGGCAATGTAATGTACTGCCTTGTCGTTGATAGAAAGTATTGATTGTATCAGTTAAAATCAGAGGCTAATTTCAAGATGAAGATGATTCTTTATTTGTCAAATACAAACGAAGCAAAACTCTCTGCACTCATCCCTGAGCAGCCACCTTACGGGCCCTGAGACCAACTCCAGCTCTAGACCAGTGTCTTGGTCAAGGGCACCGGGATGAGAATTAACCTAATATACATGTTTTTGATAGTAGGGGGAAACTGGAGCACCCAGAGGAAACCCACACAAGCACAGGGAGAACATGCAAACTCCACACAGAAAGGCCCAAATTCCAGTCAGGAATCAAATCTAGGACCTTCTCGCTGTGAGGCGACAGTGCTAACCACTGAACCACCATACTTCAAAATCATCCTACATTATCAGCATAAGTGAATCAAGATTTGAAGAGTTCTGACAACAAAAGGAGGCGTACTTCCTGTTTTAAGCTTTCAGCTTTCCTTTAAACCATAATTGGGTGCAGGTAGGTTAGGTTAGGTAGGTTAGGAAACAACAATTAATGAATATCAAGTGTTGCATTGCAGTGATGTCACAGGCTTTCACTTCATAAAATATAAAATGTATGTGTGTAAAAGCTTTTAAAAGTTGCTTTCATGACATTGTGAGCGTTGGGTGCTGATATACACGTACTGACAGTCTTCTGGTATCTTACAACCTGTGTCTGCCTGTGACATCATCCCATGTACAACTGAGACATCAGCTGGCACACCTGATATATTGTTCATGAGGATGTTTTAAAACCTGCAATACTTTTTCAGGCCACTTGGGGGCAGATGAAGAGGGAGCATTACTGTGTCATTCTGGTACTGACCAGGTCAGCTACTGGTGACTTCTTGCGATTCTGTTTCTCCACCTCCACCTGCATCTTGGCCATTGGCTTGGCCATAGCCAGGGCCAGCTTTGCCTCCGCCTGCAGCTTCTTCTGTCGACTCAGGAAGTCCATGTCCTCCAGAGACTCAGAGTCATCCTCAGTGGTGTCCCTGTCCGAGTAGGACGAACTCTGCTTTGACTGCGGGGAGTGCGTGGTGGAAGGAGGAGGAGGGAGAGGGTGGGATAAAATATGAATGAGAAAGTGAGCAGAATAAGAAGTGAGACAGAAAAGAATGTTCAGTAGAGATAAGAGAAGGGATATAATAATGGAAGGGAAAGATAAGAAAAACCAAATCAGAGGATTAATGTTTATGCATTCTTAGCATTTTATTATTTGGATTTTTCACACTAACAGGAACATCATTGTACATCGAATGGGGTATGAGGAGTGCTAAGATGAACATGTAAAGAAGATAATTCTCTTTTCCCCTCTCTTTCTGTTAAATGTGTCTCAGGCTGACAGGAGGTTAATGTGGCCAGTCATCCATGGCCATGCTGAGCGTATTCCAATTCCCCTCTCGTTTGCCATCTATGAATCAGCTAACAGGCCAGAAGACGTGAGCGAAGACATTCATAGAGCAACGACACAGCCAGCTCTCTCTGGTTCATACTGAGTATC
The DNA here is from genome assembly GCA_037974645.1 of Hollardia meadi. Lineage (NCBI taxonomy): Eukaryota > Metazoa > Chordata > Actinopteri > Tetraodontiformes > Triacanthodidae > Hollardia > Hollardia meadi. The sequence goes on from JBBPCS010000023.1 coordinate 4,626,043, forward strand.
TTCCATTGCTTTCACTCTTGTTCTGTCTCAATTTCACTTTTACACAGTCAGACTTCTACACTTCGGCACGTTCACATAGTCAACTCTGTTTGTAATTCTTTAACTCTGGAGAATTACTATAACTCGAGGGCACCAGTGCGTACCATGGGGGACAGAGGCGTGTCCAGACTGGTCTCCGTCTTGCTGTCATCTGCATCACTGTCCTTGTCGCTGCCGCTGTCATTGACAAAACAGATCTGTAGGTTCATCCCACTCTGCAGTCTGCAGGGAGAGACAGAGACAATAAGATAAGAGTCGGGTCGGTTCAGTGTTGGCACTCTCTGCAGTAATAAACTCAGACCAGGGCCAAAACAGAAAGCAATGTCAACAGCTCTGCTGCTGGTAAAAAAAAGACCTATGATGAGTTCAACAAAGTGCTTTGACTCTATAAAAGATTCTATGAATATGCTGCACTGCCTGCGCTACGCCATGTGTTTAAGAGAGAAACTGTGCAAACAATGAGAAAAGTGGAAAGAAAATCCTAACAGACACGAGCTGCTTTCTTCACCAGAGCTGACTGAGGATAGAATTAAGGAGGGCTTTTTCTTTATAATCATCTCCCCTCTTGTCTTCTGCATGGATTGATCCAGGATGCCTCCGGTAGGTCTGATCCAATCTGCCTGGGACTGGTGGGGGTGTTTTTGCACCAAGGAGGAGCATAACATCCCTAGGTGCGAATGCAGCCCAGTGTGAATCACAAATCTGCTTATTCAATGCAGTAATTACAAACAGAGCAGAGCATAGATCCAATCAGTCCCGAGTGATTGATGATTTTCTCTTCTTTTCCAGGTTAGCATCAAAACCCCCCTCTAACTTGAATTTACTGTAATAGATAGCAGAAGCACTTTTTCTATGTTTTCTGGGGACTAGCAGCTGATAAAGGTATGATGCCTGTATAGTGTAGAGCCTGGTGTGTGTATGTGTGTGTGTGTATAATTTTGAACTGACAAAGATCAGATCAAAATGTTGTCTTTTTGAATAAATCTTGAGGCTTTGAGTTAGTACACAGGGATTACTTTTCCACAATTGTTTAAAGGAGAAATTTAAGGGCTACTTTGAAGAATATTGGCTGATTTTCTGATTCTTCATTATCAGATATCGATAACAGAATCAGCCTAAAACATATCCAGGATCAGCAAGTGTATCATATTTACCCACAGTTCTGTCATCACTTCCCCGTAATCATCAATGAGGCATTAAGCATCACAACCAGTCAGTAATATGTTATATTGACAAATCCACGATTCAAATCACAGGAATACAAAGAGCAAGTGTTTACAGAACATCTACTTCCAGTAAGGTACAGTGTAGGAGGTGGCAGTGGTGTTTGTGATGTAGGTGTCTTTTGGGAAGTGAGAGCCACAATGGCTGACTGTGTGTGGCTCATTCACACTGCACAAATCCTCTCTGTTTCCTGTCATTTCTTTCCTCCATGTTTGTCCTTTCTTTACTGATGCCCATGACAGTAAATCTACACTTTCAGATTCATTCCCTGCTGGGTTTTTTGTAACCCCTGTATACAGCTAAAATGTACATTCTTTTGACTATTCCTTTCATTTTTGTGTGGAATACCCTTTTCATCAACCCATCTTCAGAGAATTATGAAACAACAATATACTAGAAAACTAGACAGTCGTGACAATGAAGTGACACGACAAAGGTCAGATGTCTTACCTTGAGGACAGGCTGGGTTTGCCACTCTTGCTGCAGCTGGTGTAGATGCCTGGCCCATCGTCAAAGAAACTGCCCAGGGCCAACTTCTGCCTGATAGACTCCCTCTCATTCTTTTGGGCCTGCAACAGGAGATTAGCAACATAAGGTTACCTTTTTGATTACCCTTTTTGAAGACATATTTTACAGTTTCACAGTGAGGTAAGAGGTCAGAGTCAGGCTGGTAGGGATTATGTATCTTCCTCAAACACTTGTCAGCAGGGTGCATTGCTTGCTGTCACTGCACTGCACGTCAAGCCCAGGTACTTATATATAATTTTCGGCCATGCAACATCACCTTAACACTCCCCCGCCCCACAGCTGTGTGGATAAATAAAAAAATGCAGTTACCCCTGACACTTTCTGACAGTTCAAATCACAGGTGCAAGCATATTAACAGCAGCAGCTTCCTCTTAATTAGCACTGAATGTCATCCTAACAAGCTCTGATACAAAGTGTGGAGTCAGCTGATGTCCTGAAAGAAATGTGCAATAATATCTAGTTATATCAATAATATCGAGTAGGGACCATTACATGTTGACAGTACCAGTATTCACAAGCAGGTGGTGCTGTTGTCCTAGAGAATAACCAGTGAGCACCCATCACCACACACATAAAGTATATCTTCTAGTACAGGCAGGATTGGGTTTATGTATGGTAAACTCCAGAGGAAGAGCAGTAAAAGCCGTTTCAAACATGCTTAAAATTCCAACAACACACGAGTCCAGAGTCACTCTCGCTTTGCCTCTTCCAAGTCCTGAATTCTGTGCAGCTTCAGCTTTGGCAGCACTTCCCACACACACACACACAGACACACACGCACGCACGCACACACACACACACACACCAGTCCCCATAGGAAGTCACACTATGTGCTGATGGCAGGTAAACACATCCAACTGAGGTGCAAACAACTAACGAGTGTTTCTTATCAAATTGGAAGAGTTCCAATCTCAAGCACTTTTCGCACAAGCATTAGAGCGCAGATTTTTTTTTTTCATGGCACCATGGTCCTTAAAAAAAGTTTTAGACACACAGAGTCAGCCTACACACTGCAGTGCTCCTGCCTCTTCTCTCACACAGAAATCAGCAGGTCTGTAGGACAGGAGGAATGTTTTACATGGTGTGAGCTATAAGGGAAAGTTTTGAAACCTATTTGGCTTGTGAATCTTTGATGACGCCACATTCACTTCATAAAGGATGTAGGCTAGAGGTGTTTACAGCTACAGACACTCATCTTGTTGTATGATTGCAAAGTCGGCTGTGTGGGGGTTGGATGTACTGTGCACTGTGTGACAAAATGACACTATATCCATTAAATTTGGGTTTGAATACCTTGAGCGTGATGTGAGGCATCCATATTTCTTTTTACTGTGCAGGATTTGGAATTACTGATTTCTATATTTCATATTTAAAGTTTTAAAAAGGGGTGTGTGATGGCCAAATGTTTAAGACGTATACCATGTAACCCTAAAGTCACTGGTTGGACTGGTTTTGTCCAGGGACCTTGTTTTCCTCTCTGTCTCCCCTCCCCCCATATTTCTGGTCTGTATCTCTACTTTCATTATAAAATGAAGGGAAAATGACAAACAAAAATCAGTAGAGTCAAGGTGGGAAGGTAGTGAGCAAAAAAGAGGTGCCAGTGCTGTTAGTCTAGAGTGTAAACGCTATAGTATAGAGGAAGGTATAGAGTCTAAACCATCCATTTTGGATCTGTCCATTGGCCGTTATTGCCTCTTTCCACTTTCTCCTCCACACTTCTCATGCCGTTTTTACTCTTCTGATTCGGCCTCACAAGTCGTTTGTCTTGCTCTCCCTTCCTCGTTATCCTCAATTCCACTCATCTCCTTCCATCTCCACTTCTCTCCATCAGCCTCTGGCCTCTCGTTTTCTTCCCCCGAGCCATCTCTCTGCTGCTCATTCTGGTCTTTCTTTTCCAAAATGCTTATTGCAGTTTCACCTCCCACTCATTTTCTCAACTCCTTCAATCCCCTTTCCTTTCCTTTCCTTTCCTTTCCTTTCCTTTCCTTTCCTTTCCTTTCCTTTCCTTTCCTTTCCTTTCCTTTC
>JBBPCS010000023.1:4636622-4654394 GCA_037974645.1 Hollardia meadi
CACACACACACACACACACACACACACACACACACACACACACACACACACACACACACACACACACACAAAGACAGGCCACTGTGTGTGTGTGTGTGTGAGTGTGTGTGTGTGTCTGACTCAACCTTTTATTCCTCCGACAAGAGACAGGAGAGGTGATGGATAGGAGTTTAAAATCCTTCACTGCTTGGAAAACATAAACCCCCTTTCTCGATTTCCAGCTCTTGTTCTCCTTTAGTTGCCTTTTTGCAATAAACCTTGTGTTTTTATTTTATTTTATCTCCTTCTGCCCCATCCTCACTTATAAAGCCGGCCTGTGCGTGAGTGTGTGTTTGTATGTGTGTGTTGGGCTCTGCTCTGTAGTGACTGTGTAGCAGTTCGAGGACTGACATCAAGTTATAACTTTAGAGGCCGTCTCTTCACTGCTACATAAATCCTCATTTCCTCCACAGCACGCTCTGCCACTCATGGCCTGCTCCCCTCTTTGATAGTTTTCAGAGGGCGTAGAGGGGGAGCCAGGGGGAGGAGAGCGAATGGTCTCCTGCTGTATTTTGGCAGTGTGAGAACATTAGGCCATAATGCTTCCTGACAGCTTGAGGAAGAGGACAATTAGCAGGGAACAAGATGGTAGTGAGGGACAGGGGGTCTCTGCAAAATGGAAGAAGAAAAGAAGAAGGTGGAGTAAAATGACTTTCAGACTTGGTATGATTAGTTAGCTGACTTCTATGCCAGACAGGATGTTACGCATGCTGAAGAGGGGTTTGACTCACAGAACGTACTTAATCATGGCTGAATAATTCAGAGGAAGGGTGTGTTTGTTTGACTTATCAATCAGGATGATCAAACAGACAAATAGTGGTGGACTGTGTAGCTGTCGGATACACCTCCAATTACAGCCGCATCTCTATCTGATTTACCCACAATGCAGCTGCCTTGCCTTGGTGACATGACATAACTTTCCCCTTCAAGTGACCAGACAGGAAACTTGTCTGTCTTTGTCATTATTACTCATCAACACAAATACCAATAGGTTTGAATGTTTTTGTGTTTGTTGACCCGCAGACGAGGAGAGTTTATCAGGCGGCTGATTAAACTGTACTTTGACACCAGATAAGAGAAGTTTAGACCGTACCACTCCTGTCTTGAACTTAATAACCAGTGGTATTTCTTGAACGTTTCCCCTGGCTACATTTTGTAACGTTTTGACACTAGCCAGCAGGCAGGTGCGTACTCCCTCCAGACAGAACATGGTAGAGCAGATTTGTCAACCTGACTTCACTTTTCCACAGTTGAAGGCCATGCTGGGCTCCTCGGAGGTAAATTCTCTTTAACAACAAACACTACTGTATCTTTGGCACCTGAAACACCAAGCAGACTATTTCCAGCACATTTGGCTTATTGAACATGTTGAATCACCAGTGAGGAGAGGACTGACCGACTGTTCAGCCCTGCAAAACTGATTTTACCCGTTTAAGGTAGTTTGTGCTAATGTTTTGCTTCCGCTTTTTCTTTTTTTCTTCCACAAGCAAAAGACCATCGCTGACAAGGTCAGTACAAAGCTTTAGGGCTGCGCCTTCTAATCTGATTTATTCTCAATTTGTATTCCAAGTGTACATAAGAAGACCCTCTAATCAAACTAACTGGTTTCTTTGTCTTTCTGAAGTGTATTTGGATTCTCCACGCAGGCGCACGTACATGTGCAGAATGTATGCGAATGCAGTGGCCAATCATCTGCAGCGTCTATGGTGTGTGTGTGTGTGTGTGTGTGTGTGTGTGTGTGTGTGTGCAAGAGCAAATTTTAATGGAAGACCTGAGATGACTTGAGGCAAACATTTTGATCAGGCAGATTTTGGCGTGGCTAGTTCTTTGAACTCGGCTTGGTGTTTTGCACACTTTCAAGATAAAGGAACATTCAAAACAGGTGTATAGCACAAAGCTTTGTTTATTTAAAACAGGATTCAAATACACGTGCACTGCATATTTGATGATATTCCTTCTTTGCCAAGTAGAAACCCACATATGGTCAGCAAGCATGAACCTGCTCTTTGTTAGAGGGTCACTCAGGACTTAGCTCTGAGGATGTGCGGCTGGCTCTATTTCATGTTACATTCTCCACATATTGAACATTTCTGTTACATAAAAACTAAAGATAACACAGCAGAGGAATTTAGTGCCCTAGGCTACAATAACAAGGCTTTTGCCCAATAATTGCTTTAACTTTTAGTCTGAACTTTGTGACGTTTTGTCTCGAGCCACATGTAATGTTGAAAAAAAGTCATATTGTGCTTTACCTGAGTTAAGTGCCCGACTTGCTGTGAGGAATCCAAGGTTAAGCTGAGAAGGAAAATACTCCACTGATAAAAAAAAGAACAGAAAAAAAACAACAACGATCTTCCAACACTGGCAGACTGTCAGGATACCACATGAGGAAAAAGATATCCTTTGTGATTTAGTGAGGTGAATGCATGTGTGCGTTTGGACTAACAGGAGACAGAAAACCACTCGACTCTTTAGCAGAGGCAGTGCAGTCAGTGTGTGTGTGTGTGTGTGTGTGTGTGTGTGTGTGTGTGTGTGTGTGAGTGAGCTGTGGTGTGCAGAGGGCCGGGCGTGTTTCAGCTGGTACATACATGCACTCACCCACACAGTGGCTAAGCCTAAGGGGCTGAACCAGACACCAGAGCGCTCTCCACACCTGGCAAAAGGCCTGCCCCCCCGAAGCCTCCTCCCACTTCCTCCCAGATATATGTTGACTCTACTCCAACTTACTGCCCCAACCTTCTTTCATCTCCTTCGTCCTCCACAGATTATTTTTGCTCCCATCCGTCGCTCTCTACCTCAAAGGTTTTTGCTACTCTTCTACATTCAGACTTCCCTTCTTTGTTTCTTCTTTGTTTCCCCATGTAGGACCTAATTGTGCTTCTTTATATCCACTATAAAGGCACTCAAGACAATTTCCTCCTTCTCCTATGCCTGTCTCCCTCTATGCAGCACATTCTAAGTACTGGGAGAAGGTAGTAGTTAGGTTGTTTGTGGAGGGTGGTAAGCACAGTTCAACTGCTGAACTTGTACATAATCACAGAGTGGAAGGAGAGAAACCTCTACTTTGCTCTTTTCTAACCTCTCTTTGCTTCTTTCTCATCCTTGTATTGCAGCCCTCGAGTGCTATTCTGGGGCAGAGCACTCTACACTTCTACAATTCGGTTCTGCTCTTGGCCGTTTTACTGTTTATAAGATATGGTGTGCTCGAGCGGCGCTTTCCTAATAAGTAGATGTTCATCGACCTGTTAGTTCCTCTGACAGCTGGAAACAGACAAGTAAATCGCCACACCTGTACTAACAGCACAGAGAAAGTTCTCCAAATAAGGCATGTGGACTTTTGGCAATTTGTAATCTCATATATAAGATTTTATGTGGTTACTTATGCTATTTCGAATTCCATTATTTACATAATTTTGTATTGGATTTACATAAAGTAGGGAAAGAAACAGATAAAAAAAAGTTTGGCAAGAATTGATGCAGCAGAGGCTGACATACTGTGAGTTTTATTTCCTTAAAACAAGGATTCTACACATCCCATAATGCATCTTGATACAGTCTTTTCATTTTACCTTTGCAAACTCCATGCGTGGTTCTTGTTTTCTCATAACCTAAAGCTACTCCACAGCTACAGAAGACATACAACTGTTTTTATATTCAAATGATGTGTAAAATTGGTGTAATTCACCTTTAAAACAGTTATACTACTTGAGAAGATTGTCTTATAGTGCTAAAATAAGATGGGAGCATTGTAGAGACAATCACTGCTGTGAGTGACATGGGCGGAAACTATTAAAAAAAAAAAGTATTTAGAAAAAGTATTCTCTAAAAGTACTGAGAGAACATCAAAGCCATGGTGGGGTGTTTAGGGGCAATATGCTTCATCTTCGTACGGGGCTGTATGAATATGTATATTATGGATTTCACAGATGTCATGAGGTGTTAGTGAGTCAGTGTGTGAAACCAGTGCCTCAACAGTAAGACGTCATCTTGCTGTTTGACAAATTTTCTCAGCGCTTGGTAGTTTATGAAACGCCCTGGCATGATTAGTTCAGTAAATGTGTGTGTATGTGTGTGTGCGTGTGTGTGTGTGTGTGTGTGAGGGAGACCTCTTTACTCCACTTTTAAAGTAGGAGTGGTGCTGCAGGTCTCAGCACTGGCCCGATCTTTGTAACCACAGTTTACCCATGGGGTGCTTTTAAATTAAGTCTGGGTGTGTGCACTCTCAAATTGAAAAAGAAATAGCCTGTAGGCATTAATTTAATACTTTTCCAGTATGCACCACATACAATGCACAGGTAAAAGTATATATATCCATACATGTAGACTGACCCCATCTCTGCCTTTGGCTCGGAAGAATAATATTATTGTTTAGTTTTCAGGGGTGCGGCGGTAAATGGAGGGTTAGGGGTAGTGTTTACCCCTGGTGTGCTTGAGGTCCCTGTGGGCCCCTCTCTGCCACGCGACTCCAGAGTTCATTAGAAACAAATTACGAACAGGTCAGTATGGCCCTAATCCACATAAATCCTCTTTGACCTCACACCCACAGCCTGCAGGCAGATGCAGAGGCAGTTTACAGCAGCTGGAAACCACGCCCTAACTAAACGCACCTGCACCAATTTGACTGGTTCATTGATAGAAAAAAATGAAACAGCATGCATGATGGTGTTTATGGCACAGACTAGAGCCATTGCCAAAGTATTTTGTGTTAATTTACAAGTAGGCTTGCAGCACAAAGAAACATGTCATTGCATGGTGAAAAAAGAAATGCTACTCTACTAGGTGTGTATTTAAATAAAGGAGTAATTTAACATTTGGCTTGAGTGTAAAAAACAAAATTACACAGAAAATAGTCGCATAACACCACATAACACCAGAACATGTTGTGTTTACAATTCTCCTTTTGTGTGGATTAAACCAACATGTAAAGTGTTCATTTGGGAGCTTTGGATATGCTGGGAGGGGGATTTTGTTACCTTTGGACAGACTAGCAGTTTCCAGTCTCTATGCTACACTAAAATAACCCACTGCTGGCTTAAGCTTTGTAATTAACAGATATGAGAGTGCTATCAATCCTTTCATCTACAGTAACTATTGTCAAGAAAGTGAATACGCATATTTCCCAAAATGTCAAACCGTTCCTTTACATATAACATTTACTTTTCATAGACCTGCAGAGACCTAAGTGTCAATGCTATGACTGTGTATGTGCATCCTCTGTGCCTGCTTCAGTGTGTGTCGGGTCTGATCCATATTTCAAAAAATATTTTTATATACAAGCAGATGTGTGTATGTGGCGTTATGCAGCTGCTCTAATGTGACTGAATACATACTAAACCGGTCTCCAGGCACTTGGTGACCGCCAACAGATTATTCGCTTTAAGCTTCACTGTGTCCCGTCTTTCTGAAAGCACAGATGCTTTTGAAGCTCTACTGAAGCATGAATATCTTTGTCCCCCTGGACCCCAGCAGACATCCCAGACAGACAGACCCCTCCACACTCGCTGGTCGGTCCCGCCTGAGTGGATGACTAAATATTTAACAACGTTTTAAAAGCACCAGCCTCCCTTTCCTCCAGGGTGCCTGTTAAATCCTGCAAATTTAAGAATTAAGAAACTTAGATGCCCCCTGACATAGAAAGACACCAAATGTCTAGTGGGAATGTCTCAGTCTCAATGCTAGCATAGAGCCATACGTGGAAGCTCAGAGGAAGGACTAAAGAAACCAAGAAGTTCAATTACACCTCAGAAGCTCTGTGTGGATTGCACAGATATGATCTATATTCCTCTACAGAAGTCGAAACAGCACTTAAATAACTTTAAGAGTGGGATTGTCTAGGATCTGAGGTGGTGGGATTACAGAGCTAATTCCAAATTCTTATCTACACAGGGCCATCAAAATCTGAGGCCTGGTTTTTCTGAGGATTGGTTTTTCCTTGTAACAGGAGAGACAGGTGGAAGCTGTGACACTTTATCACCATCAGGAGAAGGCTATCTCTATCTACCGCACCAGGCCTCGTGTACGGTACCTTCATGTTCACACGTGTGAGACACCAGCAGAGACCAAGAATGAGTCTATGGTGTAGAGCATGTGTGTGAATGTGTGCGTTGTGTGCAGGCGATAGCGGCTGCATGTGGAGACAGAGGCTCTCTTTCAAGAAATTTTCCTCCACCCAGGTCAATTATATCACAGCCCATTGCCTGGGGGGTGGGTGGGGTGGCAGAGTTTCCCCAGACTAAAGAGAACCACGAGGTGACCTTCTTGGTTAAGATAGATAGCAGGTAATGAACACTGACACGACCAAACACACGAGCCATGTGGCCCCTGAGCTGCCTGGTCTGGAAGATACCATCTTCCTGTCCTTTCCTCCCTCTTTACTTCCTCTCTTCCCCCACCTCTCCCGCTGCATTCCTGACATGCCTCAGGGAGATGGAGGGGGCCTCCAGGACAGGCCAACAAAGACACACAACACACACAACGCGCTCACAATGCAACCGGCTGCAGCCATTGTCTGTGTGCACTGAGGAAAAGGTCTTGGTGCTTGCATACCAAAAGAGGACACCAATCCCTGCACACACTTGCCCTTCCTTAGTTTTTACTCCGTGACATGAAAGCACTGAATGCACTGAAGCTGCAGCTGCTATAAACAATTTCTGCCTCCTTTTAAAGCTACACCCTTTTGGCCCACAGACTAACAATAAACCGTAACACTCCGACTGGGACTGTGATTTAAACTGAGTGATGTTGTAAGATTGTAAGTGAATCATAACAGCCTTCAGTGCTGGAGCTGCTGGTGTGGCATGAAAGGCCTGCAACAGCTCTCATGTCAGAGCAACACTGCCCTCCTCTGGTTGAAACACCACATGGCCACAACAGACAAAACATCCAGATTATTGAAAATAGTTTGAACAGATGAGACTGCAAGGACAGCAACAAATCTTTGCTTTGTAGTTATCTGTTTAAAACCATCAAATAACAACAATCATTTGCCAAAATATCTCTAACATTTCTGAGAGTAACTACGTCCAGTTTGTTTGCACTGTTGGACTTAGATATTCTCTGAATCAGTGTACTTTATGTAGTCCAGACTTCCATGATAGCCACGTTAATAGCTGGGCCACATAGCTTTGCGCCACATTAGCCGACTAATCCCTCTTTCTTATTCCAGCTAACCAAACCTCATGTTTCCAGGGTCCATCTGACACGGATAACTGCTGGATTACAAATGCCCACCAGAGCATGGGAGAAGAAGTCTGAAATAACCTTCGACAGGCATAAGCAGAATAGCTTAAAAACTTTAAAAAACATGCAGAAACAATACAGAAAAAAATCATTAGATACTTACTGAGGTATAGTTGGTCTTGCCCATGTTGTGGTTCTGGTTCTGGTTGAGGTTCTGGTTCTCCTGCTCTCTGCACTGTAGCCCAGCCAGGTGTCTCTCCAGGGCTGCCCAGTCCATGGTGGGCAGAGGCTCCTCCTCTACACACTCCTCCTCTCTGTATCCCCCCATCCGTCCCCCAGTCCCTCCACTGCCTCCTCCTCCTCCACCACCACCACCCCCACCAGAGCTGCGGCTACCCCTGCCCTGACTGGAGCTGCGGTTGTTGGGCTTGTGAGTCCCTGTGCCCTCCTGTGGTGTACCTGGGGAGTGGAGCTGGTTGCTCCGGGGCAAAATCAGATTGCCGTTCTGTTTCAGTTCCTCTGGGACAGCTGCGACTGATGTGGCAGTGCGTCCGGCAGGGGCCGGGAGGGGCGGGACAGTCTTCACTTCCTGGAATTCTTCAGCAAGGCTGCGACTGTTCACTGTCTTCCTGTAGCCTTCGCCAGGGCTGTCAATCCCCACAACGCCTCCTCCAACTTCCTCTTGACCAGGAGGCTGTGGAGAGGTGTAGTCCTCTCCATACTCGCTCTCCCACTCCTCTATCACCTTCTTCTTATACTCTTGGTAGTCCTCGTCCTCCTCATAGTCCTCTAAGGTGACCAGGTCCAGAGAGGGGGAGGATTTGTAGTCCTCCAAAGTGGCCAGGTCAAGAGAAGGGGAGCACGGTGTAACCTTGTTGGAGTTGGACTCTGAGCTGGAGCGACTGGATGCATCACTCCCCAGGTCCATGCCATCCTCCCGGTAATCCTGTGACAACAAAGAGAACAGAAAAGAAGTGTGAACTTGATGAGCATGTACAGAAAGAACAAGACTTTAAAAAGTTGTACAGAGAGAAAAAACAAGAGAGGCAAGGAGGAAGGAGATGAGGAAAATGAAAGACAATTTAGGGAAGTGTGTAGACTTAGATTGTTTAGACCTGTGTTGTGGTTTGAGACCAGCAACCACAAAGCACTTCCTGTCCCACAGGAACTTCCTTTTGCCTCAGAATTATGCCAGTCACTGTCTTGGACTTGTTGACCAGCCGTCTGCTACATAACTGTACTGTTCCAAAGCCTTACATTCTGCTAACTAAATACAAACCTCTGTATTGGTGAGTGTGTATATGTGTAACACATGACAAACACACAGCGAAGGCGGAGTCCGTGCGGCTGGACGTGTCAGAATAATATCCCACCACCCACTGCTACATCTACACAGCACCACAGTGACAAAACAGGGTGTTATGAGGGGTGTGAGCGACACTGACATGTGAATACACAACACACCAAACTGTGACACGGACAGATGAGTTGTTGTCTAACCTTGACTGTGATGCTCTCGCAGAGCCCCAATCACTACCTGACTGATTAGTTCTCAGCTAATGAAAATGTCCACGTTGTTTACAACCGTCCACAAATCTCCAGCTGACCCGAGCCTTCTCTTGTGGAGTTATCGCTCTTTTCTCCATGGGAACGCATTATCACAGTGTCTCGCACCACTTTTAAAAGTTAATGAAAAGCAGGGAAGAGCAAAATTTGTCTCAGGGCAAAGAGAAATTAATGACACGTTCCTTCGTGGTCCACATTATGAGTTGCTCTGGGAAAGAAATTAATTATGAAAACTGCTGATTGCTGGTTTAGACTACGAGGACTTACAGTAGTTGTGCCTCTTACACAAGAGGGAGAAAACTGCAATTCATACAGTATTACCGGAAAGATAATAAGCTGTCTTGAGCTATAGCTACTGGACCACACCTGTGCAGACACTGACTGTTGACGTCAAAGGACAATGTCGACAATATATGTTGGGGACAGCAATATGACTCAGCATCTTGGAGGCTGTACACAAGCTGCTGATGCAGTGTTAAGCCACTTTATGCTGAGGAACTTGCATTTCTTCATGAAATGTTAACGGGTCAAAGAGAGAAACGAATACTGCAGGGATGAATACAGCACTGGCTGCACAAACAAGTCACATTTATCTTGAGGTGATGAAAGGGTGTCATTAAACAAACAAACAAACAAACAAACAAAAAGCTTTGCCAACATATTGCACTGCGATTGGGGTGTTGAGTTTTCAGAGGGAGAGTTTAATGACAGTATTATTTCACTTCTTCATGCATTAGATCAGTGCCAGAATGTAGGATTAGCCTCCTGTTTTGCTTGTTTACCTCCCCAATAACCTGTAAAATACTAAATTCGGTTCAATGGGATAATTTCCATCAATCTGTACGTTCTTCACACTAAAAACTCCAGGAGCCCCTCTAGGTTTACAACTGAAGAGGGAGGACTTAAGGGCGCACAACATTACCAGCCTACTTATGGCCTAATACTGTGAAGTCGCTAAGAGCCGGTATTTTAACAGCAAATGACACCGGTCACGATTATGCGATTTTGGAAAAGGAAAATTCAGGCTTGAAAATGTAGCGTGGATGCTCGTTATATTATAGCACAAATATATCAATGTATCAATAAAGCGGAGAGCAACCTTACCGACGTGTTCATCACACGTCACTGTGCGGTCACCAGCAGCAGTAGTGGTGTAGCTACGAACCGGTCTGTCATCTTGGCTTTGTCACCCTCGAGTGCTAGAAATGAAACGGATTCAGGAGCCGGGTACCGGGTGGGTTTCCTTCTCTGAAGTAAAGTGGAAGCACCGCGCTGCGACCGCGTTTCAAATCTCGGCCATCGATTCCGTTTTCTGAAGTGAGAACGCAGCCTTCCACACAGCGCTTGTTTTCAAGATATTATCATGTCAATACGTGCTGGCCCGATTAAAAATAATGTAATCATTTAAAGTGTCTCTTTATGAGAGAGAGAGAGAGAGAGAGAGAGAGAGAGGGGCGCTACAAGACGGCAGGCTGGAGTGGTAAAGCTGATCCGCTGTGGGATTAACCGAAGCGCAGGCAGACCATACAGGCTGGATTTGGCCACAAAATACATGCAAATTGACAGCTGCACCGATCTCCACCCTACAGCCGGACGGGTGTTTGGGAGGGAGGGGGGGCATTTAATCTTTTATGTCAAAGGCTACCCCTCACACAACTCTGCCTGTCGTTCTCTATGCTGGTTTGCAAGGGGACATCATCGCATACGCCCAGTCCTTTAGCGTGCATCGGGCGCACTCCACTCCAAGTGGCATTTCTGCACGCATGGCAGTTGCATGATTACATCTGACAACCCGATTTTAAGGAGCGGGTGGCATTGAAAAAGACCACATTATTCAGGTTATAAACATTCGGATAATGCGCGTGTGTTTCTTTAACCTGTCATAGGCTACTCATATGATGTAATGTTCCCCAAAAGTCCCAGGAGGAACCTGATATCCCCCCAGCAACAGTGGTGACAGAAACGCCCAATATCACACTGTCACACGAAGGATGGCACCCACTACAGCTGTGGCCAGACTGACCCCCATCTCGATTCACTATTATCGGTCAAAATTGAAGTAAGCGCCGGCGTCGATAAAGCCTACACCCCGGGAGACGAGCTAAAAGTGGCCTGGATGGAACATCGGTGCCATTTAAACGGGCCGATACTCACTGTCATCGTCGTTGTGTAGCTTCCCCGTCGCGTCTCAAGAGTCAAGACATTGTAAAGTGTAAATCCCAGCTGTTAGACAACGGTGATGGTGCTGGTTTGTTTCACAGCAGCTTTATTTTAAGGGTGGGTGGTGGTGGCGGCGGCGGCGGCGGCGGTGGGGCTGGCTTCGCTGGAGAAATTACAGAGAGCCGGTGGATAATTCAGTACAGTCATCGCTCTGAGTGTATAGTCTCTTCAGCAATGAATAAAAAGCTGTCTCGATATATATATAAAAAAAACACGTAGATGTCTTAAAATCCCAGCAGGTCAACGCCGCTTCTTTCCTCTCCGGCACACAAAAAGATCCCCAACCAACAGTTCAGCCTGCGCTCTCTCGCTCCCCAGTCAGCTGGTAAATAAATAGACTCTGAGTAAAGTGCGTCCTCTTATATTGTGGACTTGCGCACGTTCCAGAGCTTTCACACATCAACCAGCCGGCTTCTCACACTCAGTTATTACCAAGAAACAACAGTTAGAACATGAGCGCACACGCGTGTTGCTGCTACCTTGGCCGGCACAGATTCTGTGTTTGTGGCTGCTCTCTCTCTCTCTCACTCTACACGCGCCGTCTCCTCTGTCGCAGCCCGTAGCTCTGAAGGGAAAGTGACGACGGCAGAACACAACTAAAGCCCAACCTTCTGCACCCACTGACCTTGCAAATGGCAGAGAGAGAGAGACAGAGAGAGAGAGAGAGAGAGAGAGAGAGAGAACTATCTAGGTGAATTATTAAACATTTAGACCCATTTTTAAAAAAAAAAACTACACATAGGTCTAACAAAATCCCTCAGTCAGCTCAAGGAACCTGCTGTTAAATCTACTAATTTGGCTTCACTTAAAAAAAAGGCTGTCATTGTCAGTTTAGTGGTACACCTGTAATGCAATCCAAAGCAACAGTCCTGCAAACTTTGTTAAGGTCATAATGTTCAGTTTGGGTTGAGATTGTGTTGCACAAAGGGGAAGTTGTGAAGCCCCCACAGCACAGAAAGCAGACACCATTAAAGGTAAGCACAATTGGGACTCAATGTTATATTAAAATATTGTGTTTTTTTTTTTTTTTTGATTGTACAAAATGTACTGTTCCATCAAACACCTAGACTCAGGGGCAGGGCCGCCCATAAGGGAGGGAGGGGGGGGGGGGGGCTTTCTGGGGCCAATCATAGCCAAATTTCAATTTGAACCAACAAACACAGTTACTTATTAAAACAACAAAAATAAAATTTCATAATGAAAACCCTCTCTCTTGAAAGTGAATCCTTTTTTTTCAGAGCGTCAAATGCTCCACGGCCACGTGACCTGAGAAATTTACTGATAAAAACAAACTGCTAACTATGTTGGATTGAATTTCCTTGCTATGTCAGGACCTGTACATATATCGAGAATCCAGAAAAGAAAGGAGAAAAAGAGGGAGCTGGCAAGGGTTTTAGACCTAAAATCATAATGTAAAGACCAACTTTTGTTAGTCAGCTCAGAAAGCTGCTCCAGCCAGGCTGACAAGGCGAATGATACCCAGGAAGCAACGTTACAGCTAATGTTACTAGCCAAGAGGTATAGCTAGCTTCAATGAAGGAGCCACCACCACCTGTGAGAAAGAGGATAATGTCAATAATTGCAAAGATGCTCTGAATGTGTTTGTGTAGGAGAGAGAGAGCGCCCCCACTTTTTTTGACTGGGGTGGCCCAAGTGGGGCACAGACTTATGCAGGGGTGGCACAAAGTATGTGCGTGCACACAAACGTTAGAATAGCATTATTTTCCATTTCTTATATCTATTTTATTAATAATAATAATAATAATAAGTGTCTGTACAGTTTCTTTCATTACTGTGTTTTAATGTTTTTTACATTTGATCTATTTTTGCTAACGCTTTCAAAGGGACTTACAAAAGATGTTAAAGATAAATACTCCTACCAATCACAACACAACAGAGTTGCACCAAACAAATATAATATAAATCTGCCATACTTTATTATTTAATTCCTCAAAAACAAACTGTACGTCCAACAGTAGGCTATATACAAAAGCAAACAACACACATTTAAAAATACTCTTCAAACAGTAGGTCCGAAGTAAAGGGGAGGCTGTGGCTCATGAGGTAGAGCGGGTTGTCCACTAATCAGAAAGGTTGGTGGTTCAATTTCTGGTTTCAGCTGCATCTTAAAGTGTCCTTGGGCAAGAGACTGAACCCCAAATTGCTCCGTTGGTGTGTAAGCTCTTTGGATAGGAAGGCCTGTATCGCTCCTGATGGGCAGTTTGGCACCTTGCATGTCGAGTATGTGTGAATGGATAATTGTGGTTAGCGTTGAGTAGTCTGTATAAAGCACTATATAAATGTCACTTATCATAAATAAAGTCCTGCCTCTCAGTGACCCGATATATAATTAGGTAGCCAATCAGATTTTAGGGGTGACTAGAGCCACCCCAGGCCCTGGCCAGTGCCCTCAGGCAGAAACATCCCCAAAAGGAGCTCACAATCTCCATCTCTCCATCAATCTCCCCACCATTGTTACAGTATCGAGCCGATAACCCACTAACTACAGCCTCTCGACACTCTGTCAACAAAAACTGGACATTATAATCTTCACAAATAAATACAGTAATTAACGCTGAATTGCAGTCCTTTAGTCAGAAAATTAATCGGTCAATATCTTGTAAAATGTCATTTGTTTTTCTTTTGTTTCTATTTTGTTTTGCATAGGGATTGCTCTTGCTCAATGAAAACACACACACACGCACACACACACACCCACAGTTGGCAGCTGCAGGGTCCGAGCTGAAGAGGGGTTAACACCAACACGCCATGATATCTTCGTGTTGCATTCTGTTTCCTCTTGCAACAGCTGCTAATTTACATATTTCGAAACGGAGATCGTGTTAAATGTCATGGATAAACTATCCTTATCTGCAGCAGAAGAGAAACATACACCCGCTTTTATATTTGAGCAACAAGTGTTATGATTAGGAACTGGATCTCCGTCTCTTAAGTGGTAAACCAAACATTTGGAAATACAAAAAGTGTTGCGCCGTACAGCAGTGATGTAGTTGGGAATCTCTCAGTGAGTCACAACTTTTTCAGCCCTGCACAGCCGGCTGCATGCCGCATAGATATGTAGCTGTTTGAAGAATGGGGGCAGTCTTGTCTTGTCACCTTTTGCATTGATTGTATAATAGCAGCCCAAATGAGTTCATCCATGTAATAACAGAGCAGTACTTCAAAGACCCCTGGCTGAGCCTCTCCTTACATTACAGTAGGGACAGCACTAGTGGGAATCTCCCAAAAGAGGAGACAGCGGGAGTTCAAGCTATTGCTACCATGTCATTCCCCACTGCTGCTTTCAACTCTTTTATCAGCTCCTCCACTCCTCCCCTCTGCTTTTCCTCCCCAATTCCCCAAACATTAATCAGTAATAGTGAAGTAAAGAGAAGAGTTGTAGAGTTAACTGAATGCCTTTCAGGAGGATAAGCTACATTTGGGGGTTTTATCTTGGAGAAAATTATGAGGAGGACTATAAGTTTATATGCTCACCAGGCAATTAACTTATCAACAGGAGGCCAGTATAGTTTAAATCACTTTTGCACATCCGCAGTTTGCTTCCTTTGGAGTTTCCATTTCCTGGTAGCATCAAAGCCTCTAAAAACAATTTTGACATGGCATCCTTCCCTTCAGTGAATTGTTTCACAAAACAATAAAGGCAGCAACAAGCTGGAAGTCAATCTGTCCAGATGAAGATGTCCATGATGCCTCGTCAAAGCCAATCATATCAAAGTGTTCATCATATCTGGAAAAAGGAGATGATTGTTGTACTTTTGATTGAAGAGGTGGTCAGAGAAAGTTCACCGTTCAATACTTCAGGCACCTCTGAACAATAATTCCTTCCTTTTTGTTTTTCTCCCCCACTCCAGGAAGCAGAGGTGCGGTGTCCGTCAAACTGCCATTCAATGGAATTTACCAATCACCAAGGGGCAGAAACATGTGGTAGAACAGCCAGGTCTAGATCTACAGTATCTGGGAAAGCCTTGCTCTATCTGCCTGCCTATCAGTCCATCTGCAGCAGCTATCTGGCAGGAATCACTGAAGGTCCATTCGTGACAGAGAGATAAGGCTGGAAAAGAATGCCCCTCAGATAATACTGAAAAGTCAGAAAACATCTTCCTCTGCTTATATCTGTCTCACAGGCATTTAAAAAACAGGGGGCTCCTGACAGTCGGTGAGAAATTGAAACTGTCTCTACCTTGTCAGGAACTCGCCGACTCTAACGGAGAGACACCGAAAGTGACCTTGGAGGATTCTCCCTCTCACTCTTTCTCTCTCCCACTCTGGTTTCAGGGGCCGAGGGAAGAGCTTACCTTGGAATAAGACCAGGGCCTAACCAGACGACAGAGAATGAGGCGTCAGAAACATGACTGTGGTACAAGGCCAGATGTGCAGATGGGAAATGTCCTGCCTGTTTATGAGAGACGTGAGGGCAACGAGAAAATAGAAAATAGACTTAACACCTGGGTCTCTCACAGTGTCATGTCTCTTTCAGATAAAGAAGACCCAATCTTGGCATTTTTTCAACCTGTCACAGGAGAAATCTTTGTACTTCACAGCAAACCTTTATAGTCTATTCCCTGAAACACCTTTACCACTTAAAAGATGCCTTACTATCTATTAATGCCCTATATACAAGGCTCTAAGAAAGTGATGCCTACATGTAAAGGGTAAATGGAAAATTGTAAACATTTCCCAACCTATTACTCTCTAAGAAACACTGGGGGTATTTTCTTTGTCTCAATCTTGTTGTTCAATCTTGTGTGTAGAGGATTTCTATAACAGACTGTAACCAGAGCTGGTTTGAAAAACCAGATTCATGTCTTTGCAACATTTCTCACAATGACCTAAAACCAGAGATATTGTAACAAAAGGTGATCAATCACAGTATAAGAGGTATGGCATATTGTATATTATAACAAGCCTATGGACATACATCTTTTGTGCACAAAGCAGCCTGTGCCTTGAGACAGCAGCAGTAGGATGCGGATGATGAATAGAGATGTCAGATGGTCACTATAGAGGTCGGATCCTCAACTGGCTGATTGACCTGTCGTTCTAAAAAGAAAGGGTGGCCAAACCATTGAGACCGGCTATCAATCTCCTTCCGAAAACACAATGATGATTTACTTCATTCAAATCACCGGGTGAGTGAAGAGGAGCGGAACAAAGAGGAGGGAGTGTGCGAATTTCTGGGTGTTCTTCATTTCCAAGGCAACTATATACACGTGTGTGTGCAAATACCAGCACATGTGGAGCTATGCACATTTCAGGTCTGATATGCGTTCACGTGACACGATGCATAACCATTTGTATCGTGTTTTTGAATTTGTGTTTACACAATCAGTCAAACCCCAGTGCTTGTATTGGATTGCACTACTAATACCTGGCTGTATTATTATATTGATCTTCCCTTCCATACTGTATACCTCGGCAACAATTTCACTTGCTAACGAAGTGTGAAATGAATTGTGAGAGCAACATCTTGTCAAGTGTTTATACAGCACTCACAGTATACCATATATAAGCATTCACAGCTCTGAGATTCATTTAAATGGGAAGCACGTCAGGTTCCAGTGTGCAGCAGAGACTCAGACTTACCAAATTTATTTAATCTTGCTTGTTTCATAGAGGCTAAATGGATCGTTTATTGGTAGACAGCATTTCACACAGATGAGCATTTATCAAGAAGCCTCGAAACCAAACTAGCAATTACAGGAAAGTCCAGAATATGTACATATGGCCATAACCATAAAGAAAGTGAGGGCAAAAAACAAACAGCGATAAATGTGATGACGGGAGAAGCAAAAGTATTAGAGAGAAGGAGGAGAAAGGGTATTACAGTTATGAAAAGTTGAGGCAGATTAAAATGCTACTAATGATATTGTTAACAATCACGACAAACATCAGAGTGATTATAGCCGTGCTTGCGCTGATGAAAATTATAGTTTCGAAGACCACATTCACGAGTAAGGGGATGATCATGATGACACGCATGAGTAATCAAAACTAATACGGTCTGGATACATCTGAATACATATACAGTAACTGAGGAAATAAAAAACTAGAAGCATTTGCTGTCAGACTCAGGGGCTGAGAAATCTGTAAGAAAGAAGTGAAATCCAATCAAAGATTTTAACGTTGAAGGAATTCAGACTCAACCTCCCCGGGGAGACTGGAACCAGCAGATTTGTAAAAAGTCAGCCGAGTCGTTAATGAAGTTATGACCGGAGTCGCAGCTATGGAAGGAGATCTTAATCGCCTGCAACAGTGGAGGGCAAGTGGAGGTGGAGAACAGTGGAGGTCCAGACCCATTTAGTCCACGGCTTACTACTTCTAATTAGAGCGAAAGAAGGAAAGATTTGTAATCTGTTCAATTAGCCCAGCCTGGAGAGGTGTCCTGCAGGGCTGAGGACAGATTCACACATGGGACCGTTACACTAGTTGTGGCTATTGTTGCTTTACTGTAAAGGAGGTTATAATACAGCCAGATTTGTATGTAGAATTATTAGAAAATAATCATAATAATAATAATAATTTTCAAACTTCTCTCACAAACTGGATGAATTTAGGTCAGACTCCTTTCCTCCTCTTTATGTTTCTTCTCCTGTACATTACATTACATTTCATTTAGCTGACGCTTTTATCCAATAAGTGCATTCAACCATGAGGGTACAAACACAGAACGGAATCATGTAAGTACATTAGCTTCAAATAAGCCAAACTACAAAGTGCTACATATAAGTGCAGGATGTAAGTGCAAAA
>JBBPCS010000023.1:4678899-4714928 GCA_037974645.1 Hollardia meadi
AGAAGAAGAAGAAGAAGAAGAAGAAGAAGAAGAAGAAGAAGAAGAAGAAGAAGAAGAAGAAGAAGAAGAAGAAGAGATCCCAAGAAGTGGAGATGTGGGGAGGGAGTGACAAGCAAAGATGAAGGAGGAGCGAGAGTAAGAAAATGACCATACAGTCTATCAAAATGCCAAATGGAGTGCTTGGGACTATTTCCTCTGCCACTATTAACCAAAGGGGAGCTGCTCTGGTTAACGCAGGATGGGGGAGGAAGTGAGAACATGTTCACACACACGCATCATTGGTGAATGGGCTTCTTTCAGTGATCAAAGACTAAGCTCACTCATTTAGACCAAACCAGCCTGTCAAGACATGGTAATGGGAAGGGATAGGAATGACTACAAAATTGGTAGGCAGGAGTGTGTGTGTGTGTGTGTGTGTGTGTGTGTGTGTGTGTGTGTGTGTGTGTGTGCGTGCGTGCGTGCGGGCAGGCGTGCGTGCACATCAATGCCTGCATCTTTGTGTACGTTTTGGAGGAGTTATGGTCCAATTTTTTGTCTTTAAGTGCATTTCATTTTTCCTGCAGTATTGAACCAGAATGCACACACACACACACACAGGACATATATCTCTTCGTCATGTGACCGCAGCGAGCCAAGAGACACCTATCTGTCAGTGTGCAGGCTCATCTTGCTCCATGCGCAGGTTATTACGACTCAATCGCAGAGCGTTTGAGTGAGTTGGCGCTAACAGCACGGCTCTGTCCCTCTGGGAGGGGGAGATGATAATGCACTTCTGAAATATGACACCCTTCCCTGGCACTGCACTCCCACTATGTACATACCTCTATATATTACAGCACGCCTGTGTCTGACTCCCACGTTTTGTGTTGGTGAACTGATGCTGCCTCATCCTGTGATACAGGCTCTGAAGGACACTTGTGTATGCTGGATTATGCTGCCAATTCATTAGAAAAAGAGGTGGCACACTTGCACATTTTTTCTGCATGTTCACTAAATTAGGAGCAACAAGGGGCTTCATGCACAATACTGATGAATGATGTCAAGATTCAAGCTGCAAGTGCTGTGTCAACAATGTCACCTGTACTGTGTATTTCATGCTTAACCCCATTAAACGTGACCCCCTTCGGCATGCTGTTTAAATAAGCTCCGTGCAAACGGTTAACAACACGGGCCTGTGGCCGTAAAATCCAGCTCTCCCATTGATTATGGGGTAATAGCTGGATAGATTAATGTGTTTCTCGGTGGGGTTCACGCCTCGACAATGAATCTGAATCACTCACACAGACACAGCAAGTGAGCAGCCTCCACATCCAATAACCTGCATTTCCATCCTCACTCATATTTCACACGGCAATTACTGGCTAGTCCTTCAACGAGCTTCTTCTTCTGTCCTCCTCGGCAGTCTCACACGAACCTCTTCTGACATGGCGTCTCTCCGAGTTAAGCAGGATCAATTTGGAAATGTCAGGGTTTTTTTCTGGAATGCGATAATGAAATTCAGCTGTCAGTCGGTGAAGTGGAAATGAATTGGAACAAATCTGGAGTAAAAATGAGAAAGTTTTGGGGAACATTCAATGGATAATTGTGTGTGTGTGTGTGTGTGTACCGTCATTATATATTGCGGAGTGAGTGAAAAGCTGTGATGGAACCGTGCTTTCAGAGCTCATGCGCTCAATACCCCCAGGTGCCGATAATGTGCAACACTACATCACTGGCATTAAATATTCAGAAGCTCAATACAACCAGGTGAATTTGTGCACCTACACTCAACCCAAGCACACACACACACACACACACAGGAAACATCGTATACTTCTGTTGAAGACAATTCTAGCAAAACTGATTTACATCATGAAATCAAGTATGACAACCGCGCTCCTCAAACCAACTGTCTGA
Organism: Hollardia meadi; assembly: GCA_037974645.1. NCBI lineage: Eukaryota > Metazoa > Chordata > Actinopteri > Tetraodontiformes > Triacanthodidae > Hollardia > Hollardia meadi. Next base: position 4,680,796 of record JBBPCS010000023.1, read on the forward strand.
CTTTGAAAAGCATGCATTATCCCTACAGCGCTGTGGTCTCAAACTTGAGGAGGACAAGGCATGCTCCCTCAGTCAGCAGAGCAGGTCAGGCTATGTCCTCACTATTCCCTGCTGAAAAGGACGTCATTTGAGGCGGGAGATATACAATATGTAGTATTAATGAGACCTTTCCTGTTGCTGCCATGAAAACAATCTCTAAGTGGCCTCAAGCCAGCGTGGAAAAGCAGTTTCCCAAACCGTGTTGAATTCAGCCAACTGTGCCATTTTGAACGGGTGAATGAGTGAAGCAAAAATTCAAAGCAGTTAAGGTTCCAATGGAGAGAGGGGTGGTGGGGGTTAGCTTTGTAAATGGGAACTCAGTATGTTTCACTGTCCATGGTTCTGATACTTAATGTCCGTTGTCTCTGCAGCTGCAAAGCCACTGGGGAGTAGTTGACCAAGTGTCATTGCAGAGAATCATGCTTCTCTTTAAATGTGCTGTTCCCCTTTTTTCTTTCTGAACAGCACTAACTTACTTCTCCTTAAAAAGATCATAAAGTGGATGATATCATTGCTGAAGTGTTCCCCTTACCAACACAGAACACCCACTAGCAATATTTTCCAAGCCAAGAAATAAATACAGTCCAGTTTACAGTAATGGCATAGAGCCTTCTACTCTAACAGACTGCCTATATCGCCCTCCCGTCTGAATGCCTCTTACCTGGTTGTTGATGCACAGAGCAAGGTGTTTCCTCTCCCGAGCCACAGTCAGACTCCTGCTGCGCAGCATCGCCTCCTCTCCCTGGTGCATGCTTCTGGAAAGGACACCGCTCAAGTTAAGACACAAAAACTCTCCAAATGTGCAGCACGCTATATGAGCCGCCCGTATGTGAACAGCGTGTCCTCGTCTCCGTGCGGCTGCAGAGAGTGTCGTTATGCAGGATTTTTATCACTCATCAGTGCATGTCGAAGCAGCCTGTACTGGAGCTTCTCATTCAGCCCAAATAAACACTGTTGCCTTGCATGTATGACCAGGATTAGTCGGTGGATGTGACACTAACCTGTACGTGTCGTTCCTCAGCATGACGAGCTCCCTCTCTCCGCGCGCTCTCCGCGGTCAAACAGAGATGAAGTGAAGACTTGGAGTCGGGAGCAGCCGGAGAGAGACCAGACTTGGGAGAATTCTCGCAGCCAATGGGACGCTGAGCGTGTGCACGTTTTTTTTTATACAGCGCCCAGCGCGCGTGCTGGCTGGGTCATCCAACTTGGCAACCGGCTTTAATCACAGCATTATTTACTCTGCACACATTTCTCTCTGGGAAAGGGTAATCGCATAGGCTACTACAATATCTCAGTCTATTATGCCAGGCTTTTGAAATGCCTCACGGTGTGCCAATCCATTTACTCATCCTAGATAGTGGCCTTATAATGGTTTGCATCACACTGGTGTGGGCTGGGAACAAGTGGGAGGCACAAGTTGAGCAAACAACTGCATTTGTTGTGCTCCTAGCAAAGCAGCCGTCACCCTTACACGGCGGTTAGGTGAGCTTCAGACAGGTGAGGTGTAAGGAGAACTGGTTTATCAGTGAAGCTAGTGGTAGGTCTCAAAATGATCACCTGAGCTGATCTTTTGGATGGAGCACTTCCAAATCTGTCCAGTGACCAACTACTATCAAATGATCCTTCTACCAGCGTCCTACGGCCTTGAGTTTAAACGGTGCCCAGCTGTGGTGCGTGTGCTGTGGGACGCGCCGCTGGAGCGGCACCGTCATCTACATGTCCAACCTCGCCGTGGCGGATCTCCTCTAAGTGCTGGCCTTGCCCCCTCTCATTATCAGTGGTGCCATGGGCGGCCCGTGGCCCTTCGGCAACATCACCTGCAAAATCGTCAGATTCTTCTTTTTTTGTCAACCTCCACTGTGGCATGACGCTTCTCGCCTGCTTCAGCGTGCACCGTTTTCTTGGAGTGTGCTTCCCGATCGCTGCGATGCGCCTCAGGACCAAAAAACTCGCCCTTTTTGGGTCAGGCTTTGTTTGGTTCCTGACCACTGCGGGGATTTTACCGACACTGTTTTTTGCGGACACGGGTGTGATCAACAACATCACTGTGTGTTTTGAAATGACCAGCCCTCGGCAATTCAAAGTTTACTTCCCATACGGGCTGTTTTCAGCCATAGTGGGTTTTCTGATCCCTTTCCTCGTCGTCATCACCTGTTACTGCTCCATGGTGAAGATGCTTCACTGTAGGGCCGCGCACAGCATCTCTAACGCCAGGGCAGCCCGTGTGCGCAACAAGTCCCTGTCCAGTCTCTTAGCTGTGTCTCTCATGTTCGTGGTGTGTTTTGTGCCTTATCACGTTGCTCGGACCGTCTACTTGTTTGTGAGGGTCTACATGCCCAGAGACTGTGAGCTCGTGAAGGCGGTCATGATCTCCTACACGGTCTGGAAGCCTGTGGTCAGTTTTAACTGCTGCGTAAATCCTCTCCTCTACTTTTGGGGCTCTCGTCGGCGCAGTCAGAAGCCCTGGGCCTGGCTGTGGAGGAGGAGGAGGAGGAGGAGGAAAGTGCAGCCCAGCGCATGCGTGGTGGACGTAGGAAGCACAAACAGGTCCGGCGGGTAGAGAGCATCCATCAAAATGACTTTTATCACGACTCAGAGGGCAGCAATAACATCATGATTGTACTAAATGTCACCAAGCTGTGTTCAATAAATCGTTTTATTATTTTAAATAGAAGAATATTTGACAACATTCAGGTCACGTAAGTCACCGCCTTGTGAGGGTTTTGTACTTTATGCCTTATTCTAACTTATTACAACCTATAGGGATCAACGAATGTAAGGAGCTATCTCGCACTGCAAACACTGAGCCTGTAAAGGTGGTTATTAAAAAACTAGATAGATACTCTGGACAAAGGTGACATTAAACAATTGAGCGAAGTGGTGCCCTCTGTCGTTTGCAGTGGGTTGAGTCTTTAAAACAGCATCAAGGCACCACAAAGCATCCGTTCAATTTAATATGAACCTGCTGGAGAACAAATGTCTCTGTTGTGTGGCATCTATGAAAACAAGGCCTCAAGTGATGAGCAAAATAGAGAATGACTGAAGATAATCTCTATGGTGATTAAAGTCAGAATACAGATACGTGTCAGCTTAAGTGCTACATTTTTTTTTTTTCAAATAGTGTGCCACTTTTCAAGCATCCTCTTTTTTTTTTTTTTAGTGCATACTTGTCTGGAGCCACAGGGGTACAGTGCTGGAGGAGCAGAGAGCTGAATGAAGGGCATCATTTCAGAACACTCCTGTGGGCAAGTGATGACAGATGGGTAGAGCAGTGGTCTGGGAGCTGAGAGTGGACAGGAGAAGAAAGATTCAATGACGACAACAGCTTAAGCGGGAGAGAGACTGTGTTTAATTACACGGTGTAGCAGTAAAATCAACCCTCATGGACTCTTTTTTTTTTTTAAAGTATGCTAGTGTCAAGATTAAAGGCTGGAGGATTTAATAAACTGATTTCTGAATTGTGTCTATTGTAAATTAAAAGTGGTGTGTGTGTGTGTGTATACCTGTGCGCCCAGTCTGGAGAGGTACCGGTAGCGTAAGCCAAAGGAAGACATGGGAGCTAGTTTAGCAAAATCACCCTCTGTCGGTTTACCGGGTCGCCTTTTAATCCTGCGGGAATAATAATGTCGCTGTCCTTTGTCATCTCTACACCAAGCACTTATACTTACATGAGTGAAAAGATATTTTCCAACAGGATTAATCACTCATAGCCTGTTGCTAAAGGCTGACAAAATAAATTATCATAGGTGCACAGCAGAAGAAATAAGTTCTACAATAACAAGAGAACTCAAATGATTTCACAAAATGTTTAATTGATTGTTGGTGTTTGAACCAAATTAACATTTGAACATATGAGGGAGCTCACCAACTTTGATTGTACACCGTCATAGTCATATAATTTGTATTTATTTTTTTAAATACAGCTTACCGACAGTTCACACTTGGTAGTTTATTCTCAGTTAAAGAAACAGTTCACCCAAAAATGAAAATTCAGTCATTATCTACTCACCACCATGCCAAACGAAAGTCGGGTGAAGTTTCTCCGTCCATAAAACATTTCTGCAGCTTCACAGCAAAGCAGTGTTATAGCATTTTTAAAAAAGGGTGCAAATAACATCAATTTGGGATCTCCAGAGATGATGGAGCCATTTTTCCCCCATTGTTTATTTTTCCATGTTTTAAAACAAGTCCCAAGCTTCTTCATTCGTTTATGAGAATACTGTAATGCTGTTTTGCTGTGAAACATGTTGCGGACTAAGAAACTTCCCGTCGGCATTCATGACTGAATTTTCATTTTTGGGTGAACTGCTTTAAGCAAAGCCTGCGCTGCTGTCACAACACCATAGTGCAAATGAGATACAGTACATCTTCATTCACGTGTTGGGCTTTTTCCTTAAAGAGGAACTTAACAACCAGAGTAAAAACCAGCGTTTCATATGCCAAACGGTGATGTCACAGTGTACCGACACACCCTGGAGTGCACTTCTACATCACTGCAGCAAAGTGACCAATGACAATCAACCATGAGAGGTCTGAAAAAAAGATTTCCACGGGGTGTCAAGTTACTCTCAATATTTTTGAGTGATTTGCCCAACTGAGGTAGTTTTTCAGCCCCAGTCTACAAACCTAATAGCAACAACACAGGGAGATAAATCTCTTTCTACTTTACTGGAATGGTGAGAGTTAAACAGAGTGCATGAATATTTTTGTCTCACCATTCAAATAAAGCAAGCAACAGTTTGGGGGCAAGTTAGTTACCTGAGCTTGATAAACAACCAAAACACAGTCTATAAAACAGAATGATGTGGAACCGATTCTTTAAATGGTCACATTAATAAAACGGTTTGTAAAAAGTTCAAATTGTGAATATCATTGCACGGGTAAAGGCATTCAAAAGTGTTCCTTTCTCTTTTTCTGAACTTTTTAAAAATCATTTTAGTAATGTATCATTTGATGGTTCAACAGGAAATGCATTTTTATGAACTTCCACTCCCAGTGAATAGCAGATAAAGATTAAGAAATAAAAGATTTGACCAATAAAGATTTAAAGAATAACGAGCTTTGCTCTTTTACAGATTCCCGACTATAAAAGCTCAATGATGCATATAATTAAAATTGATTATGAACTTGCTCCGTCAAGTGAGGAAGATTTTGGTTGGCGATTATTGTAAATGCTGAGTACACAGATGAACTGCTGAGTCGTCTGCCATAAGGCAAGTAGCAAAATTGCGCTGAAAACAATTTGTAAAAACAGAAACATCTAAAAAACAAACAAAATCATCCATAAAAAGTAACCCCTATATACATATAAAACAAGTGAATTAATATAGGAATCCTATATCTTGAGTTCCATTAGCATGTCATAAAATCATGCACTAGTTATCAGTATAGGCACCTTTTCACAGGATAAGAGTCTCATCTTCTGCTGAACATTTAAAATGGTTAAAAAAACCCAACTTTTTAAGAATCTTAACTTTGTTCTGTAACTTCATGCCAAAGTTTGACACACACACAGAAGTCAGTGAAGAGTGAATATTGGAGGCGATGCAGTCAGTGTGGGAAGTCAGAGAGGAGATGTGTCGTTTGTCAGTGTCCTGATGTGGATGTAATATGCTTTTAAACACAGGGTTGGTTATCTAACAGCCAGGTCCAGACAGTCAGTTCTGGTGGGAAGAGCCACAGATGATATCACTGGGCGGAGTCAGTAGCGCAGTCCCGCCCCATGGCAGTTGATTGACAGCTCTGGGGTGGACAGTGCAGCCTGCTGGCTCAGAAGCCCAGGACTATGTGCGTTCCCTCATCGCCATCATCATCTGGAAAATATCAGTTACAGCACGGACCGGAAAGTATTAGTCTGAATTTTCACATATAAGATATATACACGTATAACATAGATTATGTTATGTATATATATATATATTACACGGATTAGATATGTGAATAGAGACAGTGAGTGACAGATGGAAACAAATGTAACCTCAATGCTCATTGTAACCACTCAAGAATGAGTACAGGTAGTCGTACCCAACCAAGGGAAGTTGTGTGGGTGTTTTTATTTTATTTTCAAAAGCAAAATAAATGAGCCACAGGTGGTGTGCTATTGACATGAGCAGCAACCACTCAAGAATAAATTAAAGAGCGATCAGCCAATACATCAATGACAATGTGGCTTATCACCTCTTTGCACTCCTGACCCTTGTAAAATATCAAAACTGCTTGTGACTTGCGGAGATACAGTAAAATGAGGCATGATCCTGCAACTCTACATGCGAGTCATGTGGTCGGAGTGCAGAATATGAGATCAAAGAACAAATCCACTAACAAAAAACATCATTTAAGAGTCACTTCATGAGGAAAGCATCAACAATGACTGTTACGCTCAATCTGTTAAATCACGTAATTTTATCTCAGTGGACTAGAACGGAGGAGAAAATATACCAAGTGGAGTATTTGGATTAAATTGACTGCATCAGGTTCAGTGAAGGGCAGGAAATTAGTACAGTAACTCTTACAAGAGTTCCAAAATATGCCTGTGCCACTTGATTATATGAGTGGGCTGTTAATTATGTTTCCGAGGTGCTTGTCGAATTGTGAAGTAAGTGGGCTGTAAAAGCAGTGACGGAGGGTGAAGAAGGGTCAAAGCTACTTACTCTTCCTCTGAAGTGGCTTCTTTCTGGAGGTTGGCTCTGGCTGCGGCTGACCGGTTCAAATCTCCTCCTGGAGCGAGAGAGGGACACGGGAGAGATTAAGGAGAGAAGTGTGCTGAAGAGTGACAGAGCAAAGTGAAGAGAAGTCACGTGGGAAGAGGAAAACTGAGAGCGAAAAACAGAGAGGAGCGAGAAAAGTCACGCAGTGGGGGAGTTCAAGGCTCCAGTCTCCTCTTACCTCTGAGAAAATCTACAAAGTACAGCGCCACCACCGCCACCAATGCAACTGTAAGAAAGAAAAACAATGTGGAAAATCACAACTCAAGTTGCTCAAAAGTGTCTAACAGGAGTTTGGGAGGGGGGGACGTCATAAACACAGCACACACCCAGACGAAAAATACTCACTGCAGATGCAGGTGCAGAAAAACACTTCTAAAATCAGGTATCCTTTGGTATCCAAGATGGCTCCTGCTGCCATGGCAATGAGAGCCAGTCCCAGGTTCTGGATCGACTGCATGCTGATCAACATCAGGTATCGGGGATAAATAACAACACTCAGAACTGTGTCTTTTAACTGTAAAATATGTGTGAGATCAGTATTGCCATTACAGGTACGTACAAGCCATAGGCCGTCCCGAGCTGATGCTCAGGTACCACAAAGGCCACCATGGGCCACAGTGCACAAGCCAGTAAGGAGTAGGAGACACCCAGCAGGGACTGGAATATGAGCAAGGATACACATCATTTTAAAAAATTGCAGGAAAATCCCCACAGAATTCCTGGGTATGACGTACTGGCCTTAAATAGATTAAATGGTATGTGAATATGCATTTAACACCCTCCTCTGGATATTGAAGAATAGTGCTATAGAGAAATGTGTGTTCAATTACATATTCAACTGGTGCTTCTATCCAGTGGGAGTTAAATATAGTTGTTTTTACATTAAATACAGTCAGCGTTTTAACTTCTTTATATGCAAACTTCTATTATCTTTACCAACTAAGTAGACTCTGCATTCAAATAAATTAGGTGTCTTCACAGCAAATCCATGGATTTGCAACCACAAGAAGGCCAAAATTCAACAATAACTTTTTATGAACATGCAAACTTTTGTTAGGAGTATAGTGCATAAGGATGCTGGGGGCATTACCATGGCGATCCATGGGTTCCAGAAGGTGAAGGCCAGCATCATGTGAGCGGCGAGTGTGCTGACCACGGCTATCATCACCCAAACCACATTCCTCCCCGTCTTATCAACCATAAAGCCCAGAACTGGAGACGCAGGGGCTGAGATGATGTATACAATACTGGCAAAGATGGAGAAGGGCATGAAGGGTGAACTCTAAAGAGATAGGAACTGAACATAAAGGAACAATCCACCATACTGTTAAAGCGAGATTATTAAGACAAAGCTACAGACAACTACATCCACTGTCTTTCATTTTTATGACGAGAATCGAGACAAATGTAAAAGTCACCCTGTAGTTTAAGCCGGTTAATGAAATTTGGAGTGGAGGAAATCTACCTGCAAAAGTCAGTTCTTTATGTATGATGCCAAGTTATTTGGTTTACATTATGTTGGGAAAAGTCTTCCAGAATATTCCTAGTTTCAAGTAGCTGAACATTTCTCAGCTCTACTGTTTCCACTATAGATCTGTAATTTGTAACGCAATGTAATCTAGATTGGCCTCAATGGCCTATTACACCTGATCTAAGGTTACCTGTTTACAGCTCTGGCTTCAGCTGGGGAGAAGTTGAATTTTTCAATGAAGAACACCCTGTAAATAAAAAAAAAAAGACAAGATGACTGCCCCGCAGCGCTGCTCAGCCTTTGCATTGATGTGACCTTGAGAGGAGATGAAATCAGGAGTTCACTCCTGCAGCAGGCAGCTCTCACTCTTCCATAACAATTATTTGCTCTGCAAGCACCCGACACTCTGTGGAACCACCATGTCAGTTGCTAAGTGACTTGAGAGCGTCTTTCAATGAAGGGAATGCAGGCTGTGATAGATTCAATTGGTTTCTTTCACTGCTGACCCATTTGTCAAACCTCTTTCCATTTCTGACTCGCCCTCCTTTCCCTTTGTGGCTCGATGACAACACAGCATTGCGAGGTTGCGGCGCTGCATCTGTCCTCGGATACAGGCATTGTACCGATTTAATGGGGGTTCTCTATTTAAGTCATACCCCACAATCTAACCATAAAACCATCTTCAAAGTGAATTATATTTTTCAATTTACTCACGGACGAGCAATGACCAAGATATTTTCATCAAGCACTAAATCAAACATGCCGTTCCATCACTTCAGAGAACAAAGCTCTCAGTTTTCTCTGTTGGAGTAAAGGTTTGTAGAAAAAATGAATCCTTAGTGGCGCTGCATGGGGGATAGCAAATGTCAGAAATGTTCAAATCTTTCACATTAAAAGGATTAGTCTGAAAGTGTTCCTTTTTTGTTCTTTTTTGTCAACAAATCCCACAAAAATCCAAATTAATCAAAAGCTCTGTGTATCCAAAGCCTGATATTTCTTATTATCCTCTACTGTTGTCTAAAAACTACTGTTTGTTTGTCAATATTCATTTTCCTGCTGCCATATACAGTATACTCTCTAGAGCATCATGTGTGTAATAATCCGCAGCGGAAAATAGTCTCCAATATTTACGCCTATATGAGCTGTATTTGCCATAAACTATAGGGCCGGGCTGGTTTAGGGAATTATAGCCTTACACAGTATGGAAGACAAAAAGCATTGAGGTCTTATCATGGGATTTGTTGATGTTATAAAAATACACACAGTGGCCACTTTCTTAGATACACCTGTATTGTAATGCAATCCAATACAACAGTCCTGTCATATCATTTATCTCTACAAAGTTTATATGTTCAGTTTAGGGTGACATTGTTGGAAATGGGTGAATTTTTTTCCCCTCCTCCCTTTACATGATGCATCCCAGAACAACACACCTTTAACTATGGCCCCCACTGCTTAAAAAAATCTCTACAGCAACAACATTATAGGCATCATAAAAGTAGACTTTATGGCAGAAAAGTTGCTTTGTGTTGCATTGGCTCTGTACAGATATTGCTAATAAAATGAGAATTGAATGTATAATATAATAAAATATAACAAAGCAAAATAATAGCCAGCATCAGTTTTATCTTTAAACCAGACAAACTCGTGCATCGATCTGATCTAAAAAAAAAAAAAAACACTGGCCAAGCATAAGCATAAAATTGTGTGTGTGTGTGTGTGTGTGTGTGTTTGATGGAGCACTCACTGTCCCAGTCCAATGAAGGGGAAAATAGCGACATAGTATCCCACACAAATGATAAAGATGAGCCACAGGGGAAAGGGGAAGTCTTTCACATCAGTCAGCTTGACCACTTCACCTAATATTGAAGATGAACACACATCCAGATCAGCATTATTTGCTTTGAACAACTGTAAAGAAAGAGACTGTAAGAAAAACAAGCTAGAATGTCAGTTTTACTTAGATAAGAACTAAAACAAACACGGCCTATCACCTACTAATTATTGACAGGAGGGGCCAAAGAGGAAAAACAAAAGATTAAAAAAAAACACTTTATCTTGGTATCAGTACCTGTTTTTCCTTCTTCCTTGTGGAGGATCTTTTCTGCTCTTTTGTCAAGGAACGCCAACGCCAAGGCACAGATTAGTGAAAACAGACAGGTTACAGCAGCTAAGGAGACAAAAAGAAAAAGAAAGTAAGGAAATGTAAGTCCCTGTAATGATGCTATGACTGCCGACTGACTCTATTGTTCAAATAAGGTTATCTAAAATAGCCAGATTAAAGTTTGATCGATAGTGGCAGACTATAAAAGAAAACACACTACTGCAATGGGTGCAAAAGGTGGAAGCACTTCTAACATAAGTAAGAAGTAGCTGGAGAAAATTATTGGGCACTTGCACTTCTTTAAACTCAAATGTGACTCATCTGTGGCAGCCAGCAGCACTTTTAGTTCTCTATAACACTTCTCTCTTGTTTCTGCTGGCTGCGTTAATCCGAGACCAGTAGTTACAGAGAAAAGATACAGTATCTCTAACAGAGGCCGATATAACGCACATGTAACCCGAGTCTTAATGTTTAACACTTGTCAATTTTCAAGTCTTATCCTCGAGTTACCCTGGCAGCTAAAGCAAAAGTGTCTATTTACCTATCATGAGTGATGCGCCTAGTGCCGTGTGTCCGGGAGAGCCAACGAGGTCTGCCACTTTGCTGTACACCCAGCCCATGATGTTCATGTTCACCGTGCTGCCCTTAAGACGAGTGCAGTGGAGGGCGAACGGACTTAAAAGCATAAATTTGTGTTCGTACGTAATGTGTTATTTTCAAAGCATGTATAACTTCATGATCTGCTGGCAGTGTCCTTACCAGTCGAGCCATGCTCAGCTGAAGGCCAAACACCAGATTCAGCTCCTTTCCTTTGAACCAGTTGACTGCATATGTGTTCTGGGCTACAGCCAAGGACTCTCCTCCAATACTGACCAGGAAAAGAAACAAGGGAGGGGGTGGGGGGACATGTAAGCTATGTGATAGTACGAGACCAAAGACCCCGAGGCTGAGGTTAGGGTTAGACACTATAGCAAAATTATTTTCTCACCCAAACACGAAACGTCCAACTTCGCACAGCCAGAAACGATTCACCAAAGCTCCAGCAGCAAATATCACCTTGGCAGGGTGGGGAAATATATAAAGCGATCTAATTGGCATCAACTTTTGTGTGCCTTTAGATAAATAATACAACAAATAGAATGTCAATTTTGGCAATCATAATCCCTCTTTCGTAGAACAGCTTTCACAGCAAACCTACCTGTCCAACACAGACAAAGAGGGAAAAGATGATGGTTCCCAGCCTGTAAAAAAGAAAACAATGAAAGATGACACCGCCTGAAAAGACATGCACAAAAGCTACACATCTTTCACTTTCATAATAAAGACATACTGAACTCAAAATTAATGTGACTCATTGCTCTTTGTACCTGATTCCAAAAACCCTGTCAAGCAAGAATCCCCCTAAGAAGCAGAGAACGACGTTGGGCCAAGAGTACCAGGCGTACAGCTGCATGAACTTCGCAGTGTTCAGGTTCAGATCCTGGTACAGTCAGGGAGGAGGCGCATTAGATCCTTGTCAGTCACTGACATCTGTTTTGGTTTTATTTTTCATTCAAGCTGAGGGGTGAAATACAGTGTGTGTAGTGTGTGGATTTGAAATAAAATCCTCTAATGGCAGCATTTAGGAGTAGGTTCATTTGACTGTTCTGGTTGGATTATCACACAGATACTTCCCTAAATGCAGAATCTGTCTTCTGTCTACAAATCTTTCACTAATGTGTGGGGATAAGTGTCAAGTGTTGCATTTATGGCATTATACCCTGGTATACAACTTTGCATTTACAATGATGATGAATTACCTGCATGACTTGAGTTTGAAGTGCAGCCGGGTTGTCATAACAGAAGTAGCTTCCTGGAAAGAAAAAAAGAACTACATTTACACACCACATACATAATTATACCGCCTCTATTTAACGTTACGGGAGCCACGATGGGCAACAACCCTATAAGCTTGCTTTTAACCAAATGTAACCTGTTGAACTTAGTCCCAAACCCCCCACAATAACTATTCGGGGTGCAAGGCTCACCGAATCCCAAGAAGCACATGAATACCAGGACAACTATTCGGTGCAGTAGGTGGTTGGGGTCGCAGATGGCTGGCATCGGCCTGCCGGGTTCCCTGGGTGTCTGTCTGCTGCTGGACGGAACCTCGTCCTCGTCTCCCAACAGTCTCCGCCGATCTTCATTGTCCGCCATATTCGTTTGTTTGGGATTTGCGGGGAGGAAAAGTTGACGGCAGCGGAGAATACGTAGATCTATCACATGACCTAGGAGACATGTCACGTGGCGTTGAGCTCATTGACTTGCGCTGGTGGCCCACTGCCTACGTACCTTACGTACGCACCGCTTACGTACATTGACTTTGCGACGCGGCTGATTCGCTGTTGAAAATGCTGAGATACCTGCTGCGACGAGGGGCCTCAGATATTCAAATCCTCACATAAAGATAGCCTATCGAGCTACAGCACCGACAACTTTCTGAAGAGCTGTGTGTCCAACCAGGAAATACCAAAACAAGATTAAACACAACTGAATCTGAGTTCATAACGTAAACCGGCGCGGTGCGTAGACTGACGGTTAAAACGGATACCTTCGCAGTTTGTGCCGTAGCGTCTGTTATGAACATAAAAGGGTTCAAGTGCTTTATAGATTAGCTAGAGAAGTGTAGTCCCACTGCATTCAAGGGGACAAACAGAGATAAAAAAAAAGACTTATCAGCGTTCCTTAGGAGAAAATACAAGTTAAAATACCATTATCTCCTAATTTTTAAAAAAATTAAACAGATTCCGGTGGTTTGTTTTGAATTTTGTGAATTTATTTTAATATTGGGACAGAGAAAAAGAGCTATAGAAATGATACATAGATGCAGGAATGACTAATTTTATACAGTTAAAGGGGAAATCCACCATTGTTTTTTCAAGTCAAAGTTTGTTTCCAGGTTTTGGGGAGTAAATATGAAATGAAAAAAAAAAATTAAAGCCTTTGGTGTGTTGGCCAAAAATGAAAAAAAAAACAATTGGAGATTTGTGAGACCTCTAGCCCGTTGCTCAGTGTCTGACTAAGGCTGTACGAGAGACAGGTGCTAAAAAATAAACGGGCACCAGCTGCATGTGGTGGGGCACCAGTTTCAGCACATGCCAAAAACCGTGATGCATGTATGGTGAACCAGTTCCAAAGCCTGGATGACATATTTTTTTGTTATGTCACGAAGATTTAAAATATAACTACTATACCTCTGTAATACTTTATCGTGTTTTATCTGCCATAGGGGCATCTGAGAGGGCACATTTGCTGCATTTTGTTTTCGTACATTAGAGCATCATTGCCTCCATAACATAGGCTAACGATAGGTATGTCACCAGCCTTTGGGGGGATCTTTTGCCCCCTAGTGGCCAAAATGGATTTGGCTTAATGGCTTTTCTCTCTACTTTGCCTTCATGAGTGTTAAAGCAAAGGCTAACTTTGTTCTTCCATGTTGTTGAGTTCTAGCTCTGTTTTTGAGTTTAGGCCTAAATTTATGTATCTGTGATGATCCAAAACCTACATTTCAATTAAAGTGTGTGAAAAGCATGAGGTAAGCCTGTTTAGTTTCCCTTTTTTTTCACACAATGACTTTTTTGTCCTAAAGCTTAAGTCTAAGCTCTAATAAGCTGCCCATAAGCCATTTCTCTCAGGTGTCTTTAAATAAAACAGTTTCTAAACGTCTGTTGATTGGCATCACTGACATACAGACTTGGCAGGTTTCTTTGACATGCAAGCTGTACTTTGTTTAATTAGGTCTTTCACATGCATCCAGTTATATGAAACTGTCAGGCCACGCCTCTTCCTTCCCTCTATTTATCTGGCACGTTCATGTCCCTAACTTGTATCTGTGCGTTCTGCTAGGCAACACTATCTCCAGGGTTTACTTAATTTCCATGAATGTCATTTAGAATTTCTCATAATTCGCTACTGCAGGGTCATCTGTCAAAGGATTTAATCTGAGGGTGACAAACGGTCCTTACCATGGCTGCAGTCGCCGTACCACCTGTTCTGCAGCTCATTAATTTCCTGCCCAAATATCAGCCTCTGTTGGCTACAACAGAGGAAGTAAGGAAGATCATATTTCATTATAACATTAATCAAACCCACATGCAGACATGATTGTAAATCAGATCGGAGGTGACATTATTCCTGCAGAACTAGTTTGTGAATATCCTGAAACCCGTCTTTGGGTGTTGCAGTGTTGGAAAAAGTCAATTTATTCCAGTTCTATATTTTTTTCTCCTCTTGCTCAATTCAAGAATTAATGACACTATGAGGCACATGCATTATTGTGAAAGGCCCTATTTGCAAATGCCTGCTGCTTTGCTCGGTGTGATTTGGGTTACATTCAAACACCAGCAGAGCGATACGAGTCTGAAGGTACTGTTGGTCAATAACTATATAATAATTCTAATCATCAAAAGTGCTTCAAAAACTGGACACTATACAAATTAAACAAAAAGATAAACAAAAGATCATTGTCAGTGCTTACCGTAAGGGAAGCACAACAGATATATTTTAACCATATATGTATAACCTTACATTTTAAACAACAGTATTACAGTAACTATTTCTTCTGTGATGGTATTTACAATAGCTGGAGCATGTTGTGAACTCTGAAGAACATCGTCACCATCTGTGTACATTGCTGTCGCAGAGGAACTGGGATTTGGTGATTTTATCCTGCATTCTTATTGGCTGCCTTTGTTGCTCAGCCAGGTTTATGTAGCAGCAACACTCTTTCTTTTGTGCCTTTTATGCTCATGTTGTTATAATATAGTCCCCCGTGGTCACATTGTGTATGTGTGGTGTAATCGTCAAAGAATATGTTCTCAAGATGTTTACCCTGAAGCCAAACTTCTGTGAAGGGAAAGTTCAGTTTGAACAAGATTACAGAGAAGGAAGTAGAAAATGACAGCAAGCACAACTGAGGAAATGAGTTGGATGACTTAGCAAAAGTGGTTGCTTGGTCAGAAATGCTTTGCTAGTATCAAAAGCAGTGGTGATTGTTGGCATGACTCTTCAGGACTACCACCAGACATGTTTTTTTTTTTTTTTTACTTTAAACTTTATTGTCCCTCAAAGGGAAATTCGTTTCCACAGTACTGTACATCAGACAACAGAGAGCACACATACAATAATGACATACAGTGACAGACAAACAATATAAACTCAGTATAGACTCAATATACAATATACACTCATGGTATTTCAACAGGGTCTCTTATTTAAGGCGGTTATGGCTGCGAGAAACTTTTCTCCACCTCAGTGCTCTATAACTGCACCCAGAGGGCAGTGACGCACGGTGGTGACTGAGTGGATGTGTGGTATCCTGTGCTATTGAGGTTGCGATGCATGCAATGACCTTATTATTTAGCTCTGCAAGGTTGGGAGTCGGGGTAAGTTTGGTCCGATTAGTAACAGATAACATGTTAAAGAAGAAGGTGGAAGAGTACAATATGATGGGCTGAATGATGCTCTCGTACAAGAAGATGGGGGCAACAGAGAGTCCTTTAAGCTTGCGGATGACTGACAGTCTCTGATGGCTCCTGTCTGACATACTGATCACATTGCATTAATTTTACAACCTGTGCCATCAAAATAAAATGCAAATTTTCAAGTAAAATAAGAGATTCTTTCAGGCACTGTCTCATCCAGCTTGACAGTTGCAGTCGTTGTGTGCCATTGTACATTGTCTTAGTCACACACACTGTTTGCAAACATTATTACTGTGGTATCCCATTTTATGGTCTGTTACTCTGGGCTATCTGTGACATCTCCAGCTGAGTGGATGTTGCTGTGGTTGACTCCATGGCACCTTTGTGGAGTGTCTTACGGCAGAGTGCGGCTGTCAGTCTTTTCCTGAACACCCTACACAGGAACACATAGATAAGCGGGTCCAAACATACATTAGTGGCAGACAGCCACAGGGTGGTTTCCTTGGCGATGTAGATTGCGTTTTGTACACGGCAATGACTCGCCATGCTGCCGGTTTGGGTCAGAGTGTAGGGAACGCGGGCAAAGTGAAAGGGGGCAAAGCAGATGAAAAACACTCCCACCACCACAAACACCTTTGTTTTGGTTCTGCGACTGGTTGCTTGGGATCTGCTCTTTGAGGCTTTGTATGACTCATAAACCTTCTTGCTGATGAACGTGTAGCAAACCATCATCAAGGCCAGCGTGCCCCAGAAAACCACCTGTAAATACACATTAGCAAAGTGTTAAGCACGGCAGTGACTTCTCACAGCTTTTGTCAAATTTTGATCAGTAGAAGTCAAGTAATTCCAAGGTTGTAGTAACATTTTAATCATTACGTCGTGAATAGTGCAAATGTGCCGATATAAACAATGCAGATATATTAAAGTTAGACATTTTCTGGAATACGTTTATTCACTTTCTGGCTGACATGATTGTCATCTCTGTCTGTCTCTGTCTAACAACAAAATTCTGAGCCTGGATTTTTTTTCAAGCCTACCACAAGTCATGCTGTGATCAAAATCAAAGTGTAAAAATAACAAGTTGTGGTTTTTGTCACTGCTCCTTACAGAGAAGTTGGACAAATAAACCCCCAGTAAAACCACATTGTGTGTTTCTACACTTTAGTCTTGTGTGCTGGTCGGCTGATTTTGTTGTCTTTGGACATATGCTGGCTCTAACTCCATATATACTACCATGAGAGTGTTTTTGATCTCCTGTTTTAACTCTGGGCAGGAAAATGAAAAAGGAATGTCACACTATTCCTTTATTTAACACGCTCCTCGGATTCCCTTTTTGGAAGTTGTACTTCCGATTTAGGTGTGTTAATGCGCTCTTTAGTTGTAATGAGGGGGAACGACATGGATGCTACAAAGAAGATGTATTTTAAACAACGTGGTGATAACTGTTTAAAGTCTTTAAAGTCTCGACTTGCTGGACCGGTAGATTCCCTAAAACCACTACAATATAACTTTAACTCATTTGTTATCAGGGTTAAATGCTAATAAATAACTTTTCTAACTAATCCAAGTCGCATACATGGACTGCAACTCACATTTACAACCTAAAACCATATTACAAATTACATTGGAGCAAAAGTTTATATACAATACTTGAATTAGGAACAAAATTGCAACCATCAACCAAACATTTACCCCCCTCTGCCACGTTTCTGCATATGTGATGTCGAAGTCAACAAGTTGTGCACCGACTTTTCAAGCTGTTGTTCCGACTTGAGGTGGCGTTCACATGAAAGTTGTGAAACTCATTTTTACAATTATTCCAACGCCACTTGAATGCACTATAATAGCTACCTGACAGAAGTAGTTGAATCCTTCATGCCAGAGCAGGCCGGCTTTGCTCTTCATTGAGGTGCACTTCAGTCTTCCACCAGAGATTCGCGGCGGCTGGTCACTTAGAATAACATTGGGCAATGCTAAAGATAACATTACTACCCAGATGACTGCACTCAGCACCTGACCGACACGAACCCGCTGCAGGGCACACTTCCCAAAGGGCCTGACTATCTTCAGGTAACGGTCCAGGCTGATGAGGCCCAGCAAGAGGATGCTGATGTACATGGTGATGTAGAAGAGAACCGCAGAGTACCGGCAGTGGAAGGCACGTAGTCGCCAGGAGCCCACGCCTGCATCACTTAAGACCCTCAGAGGGATGGTCAGGGTCATCAGCAAGTCTGCCACGACCTGTTTATGAAGTTTTTTATTTATTTATTTTTGTGTACTGCACTGACAACATTTGTAAAGCAAAAGCTGTAATGTCTTACCACATTTTTGAGAAAGACCACAAATGTTGAAGTGCTGGGGATGCTGAAGAAGATCCATGCAGCCAGGGAATTCAGTATCAGGGCGACTATAAAGAGGACACTATATAGGCAGGGGAAAACCACAGCTGTCACACTGGTATCCCGAACACACTTGATGGAAGTGTTTGACAGGGTGTTGTTCATCTTCTGGTCGTCGGTGGACCTTTGGAACGGTAAGGGAGAGGAGAGACAATAAGCTGAGAGGAAGGATGCGAAAGACAAAAGAGATAAATGGAAAATACAGTGAAGCCATATAATGAGAAATTATGTAATGAGGGAACGCTGTCATATGTTGTTTCCAGAATCTGTACATATGTAAAGGTCATACCATTTTGTCAGCTGTTTTAAGGGGCTCCCAGAATTTCCGTAATAGAAGGTCTATGATTATAGGTTATTTTTTAACTCTTTCTGTCTTCAACAAGTGAAGACCACTTTCTGCAAATTTCAGCAGTGAACAAATTCTAACACCACACACTTTTAGACAAGGGATTTACTCAGTAGAACTGGCTGCTCTGACAGTTCAAAAGTGCAAATTCAGTTTAGAACGCACACATAATATACAGCGATGAAGGCGCCCAACAATCTATTACAAGTCCTCCATTGAAAATGTTACGAAAGTAAAAAAAGTATAATCAGGAAAATGTACTTAAAGTACTCAGTGCCTGCGACTATTACTATAATATATCTTCAGTTTATTATGAATTTATGTAAAAGCTGTATTTTACTGCAATGAACTCATCATTCTGATCTCTAATCCTATCTTTCTGACAGTATTTGCCTGGTGTGCTTCTCATTAAAAACTTTAAACAGCTTAGAATAACACTGAGGCCAGGAGCAGGTGCTATGGCAAGTATGATATACAGCACTCTCAAAGTGGTTATTTTCTGTTTTAGTGCACGCACTAATGTTAACTAATTCTGTTACAACTGTTGTTACACAAATTCCATCTTTTTGCCAAGCTTCAACTGTATTTCATCTAGAAGATGTACTCTTAAAGCCAGTAGTTGAGTCTTACCTTCTTATCACGTCCTTCTCGTCTGTGACTGTGGGGCACGTGAGAACTAATGGGTGAAGAGGTGAAAAATACAGAATTTCAAAATAAAGGAAGTAGAGAAATATTCAATTCTCCTTTCTCCGTCTTACCCAAAGGAAGGAAATGAAACACAAGAAAACCCCAAAATTGAAAACTGCTTAGTGTTAGGCCTACTTCAGTTCTTTCATCAATCAAGAAATAAACTAGGAGGTTTCAGCCTCTCTGCCTTTCTCAGGCTCTCCCTCTTTCTGTGTCTGCGTGTGTGTGTGTGTGTTTGATGCTCTTACAATGGGTGGTCTCTGGAGCGACTGTGTGGCTGTCTTGTCACAATCCCAATGAGTTTGCCAGTCTTCCTCTGGGTGAAAGACCCTTTCCTTCCTTGCTTCCTGTTCCAATTGTCTGCTGCGAGGCTTGTTCTGCTCCGTGCCCGTCCCCCTTCCTCTGCTAGCTTGTGTCAGTTTCACTAGCTGTTGATGGACTAACACCAAAAGCCATTCACTCATTTCTCGATACACACTCCTCCCTCCATCCTGCAACCTAATTTACCCCCACCACTATCTGTCGGTCTGTTCTCAGCATAAGATTAGTTTAAAAAAAAAAAAAAGAAGCTGTGGCTTTAGTGGGAGATAGCCGCTATCTTCTCAATGTTATTTCCCTCATGAAAGAAGAGCATTTATTTAGCAAAGTAGTTTTGTATTATTTTCATGTACCACTAAAAGCCACATACACAGCTCAGTCAGTGTTTTTGAAATAGCATATAAGTGACTGAACACTGACACAGAGGCTTGTGTTTTCCAGTTTTAACAAATAATCACACACCTTATTTGGTAATCACAACCTTATTTCAATTATGTCTGTATCTAAAGATACTCCACATTACCATGTTTAAGGACTGTTCAGTGGTAAAAACAAACAGAACAAAGAAAGTTACACAGCACTGAGCAGAATAATGCATTGTGTTTATTTTTTGGTTGATTACAGCATTTTATAGATTTGCAACACACTTTGTTTTACAGCTGAACACGTTCTCGATAGAGGAAACATTAGCGAAACTGACTTGGTCTTTTTCGGACACTTTCTTTATACTTTGCACTAACTGTCCATGTTAAGCACTGATTAGCATGCCGCAAACTGATTACGTTTGGCTGATGACAGCATAATATCATCTCCCTCTTGTCTCACTCTGTTCAGGCCTATCTCATCCATCCTTATTGTATTTCCTGTAAATGGTTTGCAAGCTATTTACAATTACACTGACAAGACACCAAACAGTGCGGCACAACTTTATCATGGATTTAAAAAAGTAACTGCCACAAATAGCAAAATCTAAACATATACATGAAAAGATAATCTGACATTTAGTCTACAAACTCTTCAGTGACATTAGAGCTCAGTCCAGGGCCTCTCATTTTCATGACCATGACCTGTCAGAATCTACACTGTGGTGAAGCGCCTTCTGCTTTTCCTGCTGAGGCTACATGGAAAGAGATGGACACGTTATTTATCAATGACATCAGTTTTTCCTTGAACTCCCGACACAGAAAAACGTAGAGAAGTGGGTTCATGCAGATGTTTGTGGTGGCAAACCAGAGGCTGAGTTCCTTCGCAAATCTGCTTGTTAAGAAAGAGCAACCGGTATTGGAAGAATAGTTGACTTGCTGAAAGGTGTAAGGTATCCTGACAATGTGGTACGGTCCGAAAGACAGAAAAAACACAATAACAACAAGGAAAACGCGGAGTTTGATCTTCTGCTTTCCCTGGTTGTTATTGCTGCCAGAGTTCCGGAAAGATTGGATAACCTTGTTTGTGATGCAAATATAGCAAGCCACAATGACCACACTGATGAGCCAGAAGAAAACATTAAGGTAAATCACTGTCCTCTCATGAAATTCAAGTCCAGCCGGTCCTTTCAGCTTCATACAAGTGCTGATCTCTGTCATATTGACTGATCTGTTACTTAAAATTATATTTGGTAAAGCTGTGCTACCGAACAGTATTACCCAGACTGAGCCTGATAGCAGTTTGCTAAAGGTCCGATTCTGACCAAACTTGCTGCCGGGTGTCACGGTCTTGAAGAAACGGTCCAGACTTATTACACCCAAAAAAGTGATACATGTGTATTGTGTGCTGTAGAAAATGGGACTGACAAAACATGAAAGTATTAATAATATCTTCGAATCATTTTGCAGGTCTCTAGCAGCTTTGATTGGGGCGATCAAGGTCAAAAGGACGTCAGCGGCGACTAGATTTTTCAGGTACACCATGAACGTGGAGGTGGACTTGAGGCGCAGGGAGATCCAGGCCGCCACACCATTCAGCGACAAAGCTATGGGGAACATCAAGAAGTAGAGAGCTGGGACAATATTTTGGTTGTAAATGTCACCATCGCACTCCAAATCATTGTGAGATGTTTGGTTGAATGGCATCACTGTACCTGAGGAAATTGAGAGAGTTTAAAATACGTTTTAGAACCTAACTTAACCAACTTGTTAAGAAAGGTCATCTCAATGTAGGCTTTAAAAATTCAATTATGAATATATGCAATTTTATTTGGACACATACTGATTCTAAAAGTGTGTCACAGAGTAATCAATCAACAGGAAAAACTTTGTCTGAGTGAACTTAATGTTTTTCGACTTACATATAAGATGTGATATGTGGTGATATGTTTAAGTTCTTGTCTCACTGTGCTGTTTAATGTCAAAAAGACGAAAGACATCCACCGTCCGTTGCTTATCCTAGTCAGGTTTGCATGCTACGCAAAGCAAAGGGAGCAACGTGTTGTTTATGGTGTTTTCTTACTACATACTGTAGTAGTGTAAATCAATTTGTTTCGTTATATTACTATTATACACGTGTGACATTTTCTAGCACTTTTATTCAGTGTTATATGGGTTGATTTGCAAAAAAAACAAATATCTCTTTTTCTTAATTTTCCTAAATCACAGTTTTTCTGTGCACTCAAACTGGTGTTGGACTGCTTAACAACATATCTCTTTTTTTTTTGTTTAATTTTCAGAAATCATGTTTGTTTTTTGTTTTTTTTTAAAATTCTGCACTGAAGGGAATGTTAATCAAACTGGTGTTGATTTTTCATTTGAAGAATGGCTTGTCTGTTTTTGCAAATGAACCCTAGCAAAAAAAAAGTAAATAAGTTTACTCGTTAACACTTTGAACATTTGAAAACTCAGAATTAAGTAAGGCGAGCTTCTAGGTTTCTTTGTCCTGGCAGGACTGCTCTTTCTTTTCATAGACTTTACAGGATAGAGTGCATGAGGAACTAATTCAGCTATTAAGTAACCTTACAATGGCCATTAGTTCGAAGATTGATATTTATTCAGTCTCTTTCCTCTACTTTGCAAAGCACAGAGCACAATATTTTTCTAAACCTAAATCAAAGCCATTTCAACAGTAGTGACTTGGTATACTTTCAATTTTTGACGTAATGATTTTGATTGATACAATTGTTTTATCTTTTTTTTTTTTTTTACATCCTTAGTTGTAAGCACTTTAACTTTAATACTTGTCATTTTTGTGACATTATGCAAACATGCGATGCTTTCCTGTATCATAGTGCATTATATATTAGGTGTATCGTTGAACAAATACTACATTATGAAGTAATGATGTAAGTAAATCACATTTTGATAATAACTTACAGTTGATGAGTCGCTTCACTCTTCTCAAACACGAAGCTGCAAAGAGGACCTGTGTGACAATGCTCTGAGATAATAGGTGTTTAAGAAACACTGTTGATTTTCCTAACAAACAAATCAACATTTCAGCTGTGATAAGACTGGCACTTTATCAGGACATATGCAAAAATAGGGAAAACTTACTGGTCCTTAGTCAAAAACAACAAAACACACAAAAAACACCCAGCTTATGGTCTAAACACTGCTTAGAGCAGAGAAAGGGTGAAAGGCCTGGAATCTAAATCACTATCTTCATCTCACCTTTCAGATGGAGCTGATGAAAGTGTAAGCATTTAGAATTGTAAAACTACCTGAACTCTTCTGTATGTTTGATGCTATATCCTGTGAGTCATTAGCATAACTAATGGTCCACATATTGACGTGCCCTTAGCTCTGAGCATCATTTGGAAGGCTAAATACACATCATTTGTTTCCCCATTTACCATCATTGTGTCATTTATTGCTGTAAGAAGAAAATCAATTTTCCTATTGTAGCAGCAAGTGATGATTCTTGAATTAATAAAGCTAAGCAGACATATTTTCTCTTTTTGTGCTCTTCATTTGTTTGCTTTTTTCCCTCCTTTTTACATTGATTGATTGATTGATTGATTAGCCTCAGCTATTAAAACCAACCAACCTCTAAAACAAAGGAAGTGCAACAGTTCTCTGGAAAATGTGTTATTTATGAGGTTGGGTTTCAGTTCCATTTCATTTAAACCAACTAGAAATCTGACAGGAGTATTTTGGTGACTAACAAAGTGGGTGCACTTTCATTTTAATTTATTTTACTGCTTGGCACTGAGAAGGACATTGTTGCATAGTTTATTACTTTGAGAGTAATTAAAGATAATGAAACCATTTCAATCAGGAGAGACAAGTGAATGAAGTAAAGATGATGTTTATTACAGCACATGATATGAAAATCTTGAAAAAGTCCAGACAATGGCGAAAGATTAAGAAATTAAGAAATTAAGAAATTAATTTGACACCTGATTAATGCTCTTTTGCAGGGAAGATAGTACATTTCGATAAAGGTTTCATGAGAATTGTTGTGAAAAGAATTATGGCACCATTTTTTTTTTTTTTAAATAATCGGCCAAATCTTTGTAGGATGCAATTAGAATTTTCTTTTGTGCAGCAGAGAAACAGGAAGGCCACTAATGATTGCTGAGGGGGATAATAAGTTCTCAAAAATGCATCTATTATAGTTTTACATCACCTTTAAAATCCCATAGGAGACAAGACTGTGTTACATCATTACTCAGACAGTTGGCTAATGGTAAAACTGTATCTCCAGTGACTCACAAAAAAACAAAACAAAAGATGACTTCAAACTCAAATTTATTGACAAAAGTCTCACAATAGAAAATGTGTGAGTGTTGAGTTATGAAAACTTGAAAGAAAGTAGATGTGCAAATCCATCTTAACTGAAAGAAAAATTGCATTGCCTATAGCAATGTAACAAAAACCGATATGCATACCGACACGGACGCATGCTCATCCAGATAACAACCACCAGTTTTCTTTTTTTCCTTTTGCTTGTTCAAAAGGTTTGATTTAGAATCGAATGATAGATTAGTGTAGTCTTCCAGTGAAATTAACATATTTATTTATCATTTTTCTACCTTGTTTCTCCTTAGGGGACCTTTAGTCTCAATATAAGCTAATCCTAATTGGGTCACTAGAGGGCAGTACAATATCAAATTTAAAGATCAATCTCTCTTGCTTCCTTGTTATGTGTGGACATCTTATTTGTCTTGACTAATAAATGGCTTGCTTTTACTGTGAGGTCTCCTCTCTTTCCCCTGAATATTACCCGACACAGATCCCTCTAGCTTTCATCATGTCAACCAGTTTGTCTCTGTACTCCCTACACAGGTAGATGTAGAGAAGAGGGTCCAGGCAGGCATTAATGGTAGAGACCCACAGGGTAAACTTTTGGACTATTACAACCCACGTTTGAGTGCAGCCATCATCACTGTCAACGATTTCATTTAGAGTGTATGGAACGTGCATCAGATGAAGTGGCACAAAGCACACAAAAAACACAAGAAGGATCAAGAAGACTCTTAGCTTGGTCTTCTTTTTTCCGTGGCTGTTGTTGCTCCCAGAGTTTCTGAAGGACTGCAGAACTTTCAGGGTGATGCAGATGTAGCAAAACACAATCAGTATGCTGATGAGCCAGAAGAGAATCTCCATAGACAGAACCACATACTTGAGAAGAGTCAGACCAGCTGGACGTTTCAGGGACATACAGAAATCATTATTAACAGGATCCTGGTCAGTTAGAATGATAGTTGGTATAACTGTTGTGCCAAATAACCACACCCAAACCAGGGTGGACATTACAAGACTGAAGACCACGTTTTGTCCCAGCATCTTTCCACCTGGTCTAACAATTCTGAAGAAGCGGTCAAGGCTTATAAGACCCATTAAAGCAATACTTGTGTACAAACAGCCGTAGAAAATCACAGAAGAGTAACGGCAGTCAAACACCTTTAATTCAACTGCTGCTCCGGGTAGCTTGGCAGCTGCCATCGGTGGAAGTGTCAGTGTCATGAGCAGGTCAGCAGCCACCAGGTTTTTGAGATACACTATGAAGGTAGAGGTGGAGCGGAGGTGCAAAGACACCCACGCTGCCATCCCATTGAGCAGTAATGCAATGGGGAACAAGAAGAAGTAAAGGTACGAGACAGCCACATTTGCGGTCACAAGGCTGAAAGATGTACAGTTAGAGGAGAAGAATGCTGTGTTGTTGGACACCATCATGCAATCTGGAATAAAGAAAATATTAAAACATTAAAAATAAACTGTTTGCATTGCTTAGCTTTCTAATCCTAGACTGGTTTACATCTGTGATCAGCTCGTGGGACAGAAAATTAGCAGTGACTTCTGTAGACCAGACCCACAGCCAGATCTTTTGCTTTTGATTTTTTTATGATTCAGCACATTTGTATGATCAGATTTGATCAATTGCTACAAAGTGTGCATTGACTTTATGTACTGAAGGAAGATTTCCTAATGTGAGGAAAATATCATCCAGTTTTAGAGCCAAGGAGTTTTTAGAGTAAATAATTGGGCTGCAGTCAAGGACTAAAGAGTGAGAACTGCTTTAAACGATTCCTGCTTTCCCCACTTGGACCTGATTTGCATTTGTCATTAGTTTAAAATCCATTTGATACCATGATTTAATTTTGAATGCACCACCAGAAAATTTGAATGCATCCTGGATGCGTAACCTGACCACTTTTGACACTATTGAAGGAAGTTATGCAATTGTAAGATTTGTTTTCACCATATTAAATACAACAGAAATATGCTGAATACACTATACACCAGAGATTTCCAAACTTTTTCATGTCCTTAGTTTGACACAAATTAGAGCATATACCAGACGTTTGCTTTTAGATGTTGTAAAGTGAAAATAAATGATTCCCCTTTTTGCTGGGGACCCCTTGAACCCCCTCAAGGACCCCCGGGAGTCCCAGGACCCCATTTTGGAAACCACTGCACAACACAGAATCTACCAACTTGTAGGGACTGGTATTGAGTTACAGTCACAATAGATTTTAGCTGCTTCAAAGCGTCTTTTTTATTCTTTGTCTCCTTTGTAATTGGTTTAAACGTATTAAGTCTAATCAGTCATTTTACCCGGATTCCCCTCAACAATACATTTTATACACTCAGTGTTCATATGTAAAGTTAAATTTAGATTCATATTTAAGGTGAATATACTTTCTAGAGAATTGGCTATGACAGTATAATACAACAGTGTCAAAAAAATTAACAATCATTACTTGTTTGATTTTAATGAATTAGTGAGAGAGCTAAATTAACACTTCTGAGCAATAAGATTTTTATCTTAGTACAATTTCATAAGACTGTGTAACCACATAATCCAATTAAAAAATGTTTGATTTTAAGATATTTCTGACCCCCCACAGAAAGATCACAGTTTAAGACCATTTCACTTAAAGAAAGTTCACTGACCGGCCCCCAAAATAGTTTCACTGCACAGATAATTAATTAAACCACATTTAAATAAATCTAAGATGCTCTCAAGCTCAATTTCATGTTTAAAATATATTTCTTAGTTTGATTTCTTCATCCGCCTCCCAATCTATTCTGGAAAAACTAATATTATCCAAAAATTTGTGAACCAAAACATATTAAGCCACTCACCAACAATGACTTTCTCCACGGTGTGTTTCCTGGGAATTTAAGGGTTAGGGTTATTATTTGTTAGTTCACAAATAAATTACCAAACAGTGTCAGCCCATTCAACCACAGAGATGCAAATCCATATATGACGAGTGCTGGAGCTGTTGTGAATGATTCAAATAACATCGTTTGTGGTGAGCCGTGTGTTCATCTCTGTCAATGAACATCAGGTTGCTTTATTTCTACTAATGTCAATGTGGCTAGTTGTTCTTAAACTGACACACTTCATTATTATTACATTATTATTATTTGTAGTAGTAGTAGTATATTGGAATTCATACCATTCATGGTTACATTTTGAAATGATACCAGTGATTAGAGCTCATAGTTTTTTGTACAAACATTCCCAGCAATAGTAGATACTGAAAATGAATTTAATCATATATTGAGGCTGTAAGAGCCATATGTGAAAAGTGCCAATCCCATAATATGGCACAAACAATCTGCTCTTTTTCTGTAAAACTGATTGGGCCCAAATCTTTTGGCTACATGGTTGTAACAGAAGGCAGTAATAGCACACAATTCACTCACTTGGAAAAAAAACAAAACCCCATATCCTGTTCTTGAGTACTTTGCTACTCCTTAGATATTTATTTACTGGGATAGATTTGAATCATTGTTGGCAGCAAAACTGAGCAAGAAACAGTCACAAATGTATGCAGACATAACATTTTGGCACATTTACTGCTATTTGGTTTGATTATCCTGAAGAGTCAGTCAATGACAACAACCTTAAAAGAGGTTTACTATACAGGTCGGCTCTTCTAGAGGAATTCTGTGGATGTACTTGAGATTTATATTCATTATTTATCAACTGGAATGGAGAACAGAAAGACAAAAGCATGTCAGTGTCGGTTCTTCAAATTTATTGAATTAAGTAAACACCATCAAAACTATGTGTTCATGTTCAAACTTTTTAACGTCCCTTACAGGCAAGACTCAGACAGACTGCAGTCCCAGTCAACATGTTGATTACAGAAAATTACAGAAAATAGATCAGCATATCTACTGTAATTATAGTCATAGACTGCGTAATCTGGCGATAGCACATGAGACAAGTCTTTATCATATCAAGTAGTTTTATGTACAGACAGAGGAGTCTCTGAGAGGGATGTGGCCTGTGTCCGTGTCTGACCCACTACTTATTAGCCAGCTACAGGTACCAGGAGACAGATGCAGGGTCTTGAACAAAGTGGTCCTGAAGGACTTGCACAGGAAGAAGTAGATGAGAGGGTCCAGTACAGAGTTTAAGGATGAGAGGAAGAGCGTGCTTTCCTTCAGCTGAAAGAAGAAGAGTTTGAGTTTACAGTCAAAGAGGACCCCTCGGGTCTGGCTCATGGTGTACGGCACACGGGCAAAGTGAAATGGCACAAAGCACACAAAGAACACTGCCAGCACCAGGAACACATTTGCATTCATTTTTCTTTTGGCCTGGTGTTTCTTTCGAGCTGTTGCCCCACTTGGTGCCCGACATGTGACCCGTCCAGTGCTGTGGGACTTGGAGGAAGTGCGGGAGTAGGATCTGTACAGCTCTTTGGTGATTAGAGTGTAGCATACTATCACAGTCACCAGGTTGCCCCAGAAAACAACTTGACAGACATGATTGACCACCTCATGCCAGTACAGCCCAGTCACTGTCTTCAGGTCACTGCACTTGAAAGACGGAGAAGTCGGGGTTTTACGTGTAAGGATCACATTGGGCAGAGAGAGAGCCAGCAGAAAGGTCCAGATTGCTCCTGAAAGGAGCTTCCGACGGGCCAACCGGGCTGGATTAGTCCCCCTAAAGGGCATGAGGGTCTTTCTGCAGCGATCGATGCTGATGAGGCCGAAGAAGAGGATGCTGATGTACATGGTGAGGTAGAAGAGCACCGAGGAAACTCGACACACAAATACACGCAGCCCAGTGGAAGCCATGTTGGAGTCTGATAACACCTGCAGGAACACAGCGTTCAGTCTCATTTTTACTGTTAAACAAGCAACACAGTACATTTTATTTATACATTAACAGTGCAACTTTCTAATTGGCCTCTTTTTATAAAGAGTTTATTAAAGTTGTATCTAATGACTTTATTGATGGTTATTAGATCATTTACTTATGCTTCATAGCTCAATTATAAGCCAATAATTAGAACAATTAGAACTTGGGTTGCCAAGTTGTGACAAATCTGCCATTACTTACCAAAGTTATCCATTTATCGACTATTTATTAACATTTACAACTGCAGATTTGATAGATTATTGATTTATCACTGATTTATTAATATATATAACTGCTGATGATCTACTATTGTTGCTGGATTATTAGAAACTGAGAAATTCCTGACCCTCGGATAATGACTATTAACGCGTGGAACTTCAAAATTGATGTTTAACCTTACATTAATGAGATGTTAACATTTATAACTGCAGACTTTATGCATTATTAGAAACTCATGACCCTTTATTAATGAATTGAATATTAATTTCTCACCAGGAAGAGGGTTTTTTTCACAACCTAGAAAAAAATAATCTTTTTCTTATGAATGACCAATAACTAACCTATTAGAAATAGTTAAAGCCATCAAATACAACTTGTAAACCCCGTATAAAGTGTGCCCTACAAGTAAATGGTACCAGGCAAACCAAACCTTGAAAGGGAACGTGAAGGTCATGATGACATCGGCAACCACAGTATTCTTCAGGTATATAATGAAGTGAGACTTGGAGGGGATGCGAAAAAACACCCACGCAGCCACACTGTTGAGGGACAGCCCCAGCAGGAAGAGAAAGGAGTAGAGAACAGGAAAAACCACCGTCTTCAACATGTTGTCACGGGAGCAAGTGCTGTTAGTGTGGCTGTGATTGCCAGGGAACACGGGGGGAGTTGCATTTCTCTCCATGAATGTTGTCTAAAACATACGAGAGAAAGTTCTTCTCAATATGTTCTCAAAATTACTCAAAAACAAAAGTAGTCTGATACCTTCCTAGAATTCATTTTTCATGGAAAAAGTGAGTCATTATATATGATCTAGAATAGAATTACAGCCTTGCATTTTTGCAGGAATAGTGTGGACATGTTCAGTTTATGTTAAGACGTGTCATAGTATTAAAAGATTGAACAATATAGCATTCAAAAACAGTATTTATAGCTGTTTTTCAAGGGTGTCAGAATTTATGCAAGGCCCTCATGTGAGGAGGGCCCACAAAGATACTAGAACGAATGGATGCATGTACTGTATGTTCAGGGCTGAGAATTTTATGTAAACTGCCTTTGCATCTGCAGTAAGCCTAAAACCAAACAAAATTTCAACATGTGCACAATCTGCAGGTGCATCTGTAATAAATACAATATAAGGTTTTGTAACTGACCTGTTAATGTTTCTGATATGTGTCAGTGGAGTCCCATCAAGGTCCCAGTTCAGTTCAGTTCTTATACAGAGCTTTTTGTTCCCTCTTTCTCTCCTGTATTCTGTACAAATGTGACCCGACACTGACAATATGTCTGGTCCACGCAGTTTCAATGTTTCCAACAAGTGTGTGTGTCTGTCCATGTGTGTAGGTTGTTGGTAAAGAAGTCACAGGAAGACTTTCTCTTTTCTTCTCCTTTTTTTCGTTCCTGTCATGAGGAAAGGCTGCAGACTGCACTTCTGAAATCTATTTTAAGAGACATGTCAAGGTTCAGTTTAGTATGTTAATTAGCACCAGAGGAAAATTTATTTGAAGCAGATAGAGACAAAGTTGACCACAAGCTAAGTTCATCTTTTCAACAGCTAAAAGGCAAAAAGACAAAACCACAGAATCTAGCTAAAAAAACATAATCTTCTTCTGAGGAATTGTTGCATTCATGTTTCAATGTTGACTCTCTAATATTGAAAAGCAGTTTGGATTAAGGTGTTATGATGAAAATATGATACCAGCTGTGTTTCCTCTTATTCACTTATTTTACTTTTGGTAGCCATTCTTGTGTAATCTCCACTGCTTCTGCAAAATACACTTTTTGTATGTTTTTTAATGAGACTTATGCACACACATTTAAAGAAATGGGCTACAGGAATAAAATCATTTGGTTGTCCATGAACATTTTATAAACCTGCTTAATTGTGCAATGATGTGCAGGAAAACTAGCAACAGTCAGGATTATGCAAGGCAAAAATGATTTGTCCTTTTCTTTATTTGCAGCTTGTGCCTCTGTAGTGCAGGTTAACTGCAGCCTATCCCAGCATGCACTGGGCAAAAAAGCTAGAAAAAAGCATTAAGCAAGTTAAGCATTAATCACTTCCCCACACATTTCAGCATTGTGACAGCTTCTATATACAATATATCCCCAAATAGTGTAAATAAGACTTTTGAGACAATATAATGCAAGTCCTTTAAAAACAAAAACCTTGGAAGCATATGGCAGTAAAACCTTTTTTTCTTGTGGAAGTGGAAAAAAATATGCAACAGCTTTTTGGAAGATGTTCCAATGATATAAAACTTTCCCATTGCTCACAATCCCATTCAAATTTTCAACTCACTGCTGCTGCTTTTTTCAACCATGGGGTCTCTAAGACACGATTCAGGTTGTGAAATAGTTAGAATAAAATAATTTGTCTCTATTTAAATGGTTTCACCACCCTTTCGAAGGAACAGAAACAGGAAGAAAAACTTATTGACATAAAAACAGAGCAAAACTGTTTTAAATTTTAGTTAAAAATTTTACCCAGTAATTATTTCTTTGTGTGTGTCTGTGAAAACATCTACAACCTACAGTCTTGTTTGTAAAGACACAGACGTAGACATAGCTACTGTACCCAACAAACATGCTTGGCCTTTTTATGTCAGAGCAAGTGTAAAAGGGAAGGGAAGTCGAGTTTAGATATGTATACCCAGATCCAGACCTAACAGGATGTGTGGGCATCAAGTTGAAGTAAACCAATGTTTCATCATCCTCCTAAAATAAAGAGTTGTGGGCTACATAAAGCTGATAACCTTTGAAACCAATAGGCCTAAGTGTTTTATTTTACTTACAGTAGCCGTTATTACACAGAGATTGCACAATATCGCCACAACAAAGACCCTTCTCTATGGCCACTGTGATTTTAGATAGCAAGCCGGCGTTCCACAATTAAGAGGCCTAGCAAATAATGCAGCAGCCTCGGATCTAGTGTGACGTTTTACATACAACGCTTTATAAACAATGGAACAACATGGCAATAACAATCTTTTACCGTCCCTGTTATGTGGCGGATGATCTCGTCCTCTGCTCGTATGGTAAGTAGCTCCCGAACCTCGTGTTGTCTCCAACACTCTGTCTCCGTGTTGTTTTTCTTATTCTTTGAATTAGCTGCGAACTGCTGCTAGCTGCTCTTAAATCTCCCGGTTGTGGGTCGCACACATAGCATGTCGACAAAATGTGGATGCTAACATGTCATGTTAGAAGAACAAGTAAAATAGCTAGAAATATTGAGCTAGAACTTTTATTGGGGTGTAGGCTAATATTTTCTATATAGGCTGCCTAAAACATGGCTATGCTAGCTCTTCTTAGCTTAGTTCCAGCAAGCTAGTTAACGTAGGCTATGTAAGAAAAAATGTTTTTGATCCAATTTAAAAGATGGATTTTTCTCATGACAGCATGTGGTTTCTGATTCTCCAAAACATATTTTGCTTATTAAAATGACAGAGAGTAGTGCCCCATTTTGACAGTAACAGTAACAGGCTGTCATATCAGTTAGCATTGTGATTCTGGAATCAAGTGTCACTGCACATGACCCCATGACCCCAAAACTTTTTGTTCCTTATCAGATTCCTTTTCACCAATGCATTGGTTATGTTATGTTTGTTTGTCTAGTTGAGTATACAGGTTTGTGGTATTTAGCCCACTGAACTGCGAGTACGTACAGCTATGGTAAGCTAAACTTTGTTGCTAATTTCTGCACATGTTGGTATCTTTGTTGGTCTTTATCACATGTGCCTGATGGCCTTCTTCCCTCTAGTCTCTTGAGTGCCAGTGACTGTGACTTCCTGTGTCTGGGACAAGATTGTGAGAGTCAGCAGCATTCACTTCCTAAACAAATGCTTATCTAAATGTCTCTTTGTATTGCTCTTGTGGTTGTTGTCACGTATAGCTTCGCCTAAATTTGGTTAAACATACTGTACATGAGGTCAGTTTTCTAACCATCCATATTTACATGCATTCATGTTTCTCACAGCTGTGATCTCTGCACATCTGGGTTTGATCAGGACTGCATCAAGCACTCATTCTCAGCCCAAGAGAGAACTTGATAGCTAAACTTTCTGCTGTTCAGTTTAACACTTTTCCGTCTGCGTGTTTTTCTGGTCAGCTCTCTATTTTTCTGCTTTGCTTCCTTTCTTTTGTTTCTTTTCCTTGTTGAATGCCTTGGGTTTCACCTCAGGTCTCTTAATTGTTTTGGTTTTTACAGCCAATAACTTGAACTGGTTTGGTTCACTCTCACTGCTCTCACCAGTTTTTCACCCCAACAGGCAGCTGTTTTCTGTTACAAAGCTCTGATAAAGCCACTGCATGTTACGTGCTTCAAATTTCTACTTTTCTTTTGTTTCTGTTTGTTGAATTCCTTGGAGTTCACGTCAGGTCGGGTCAAATGATGTGACAACAAATGACAACTTCACTGTGACAACATAATATTCTGAAAAAAAACACTCTTCTGGCCATTATTCAACACCATAATTTAGGAACAGAAGAAGAGATTAGATTGTATAGATCTTCTGTGCAGCCGGGTTGAGGATTCATGTTTTAGAATTTGTAGCTTCTTTGCAGCAACATCCATATTTGAAGCATTGTGGTCCACCACAAGCTCAGTGGTTTTGCTGATATTGAGCTTCAGGTGATTGTTGTGAAGCGAGGGGGGTCAGTTATAAAAACTAAACTTACGAAACAGGCCGCCCTCAGATGTGTCAGAACTGAGGCACGTTCATTAATCTACCGCCTGTAGCACTCACGGATCACCAGACATAAGCCAGCGGACCCGTAGCCCTTAAGGAAGGCTTGGTTCTTATGTCCTCGGTCCGGTTACTACCGTGGGCCCCTACGTGGCCACCCTC
>JBBPCS010000023.1:4724248-4756384 GCA_037974645.1 Hollardia meadi
CACACACACACACACACACACACACACACACACACACACACACACACACACACACACACACACACACACACACTACCTCTTTCAGTAGCTTTATCTGAAACCATATTTGAATGGTATGTATGAGACTTCAACTCTTTTCTTTTAGACACCCAAGAGGAAAGGAGCAAATTGGAAAATCGCGTTTAAAATCCTCATAAATTTCCAAGTCAGTGAAAGGTAAATGCCACCATTCTTCAAACATGAACCGCAAAACCAGAACTGAACAAATAAACTCTTTACCATCCTCATGGTAAAGAGTACATGTTGTAAAGGATGAGCTGTCTTTCATGTTCCAGAGCCATACATAAAGATATATTATGGTTTTTAAAGACATCGCTTAACTAGTTTAATTTGGGTTTGATTGTCGCCGAGCTCACATATGTAAGCACTTTCCTCTCAAATCATCAAGTAAGTAGCCTGCATTCCAGAGTTTATGGAAGACAATTCCCTCTTTCCCCACATCTGCCTGGGTCATATCACACTGCTGTAACACTGGCTCTGAACTCTCAGAAAGGATCTCAAAAAGGATTTATTGGAATACATACACTTAAGGACCACTGGCCTCTTTAAGTGACCATGAATATGCAACTGTTAGGGACTGGAAGCCACTGTAAATTAATTATGTCCTGTTAGCGTTTGAAAAGACTCTGATATTCCTTTATCAAACACATTTTATGATACTGCCGGTATAGAAAAAGAATAGAATTTATTCACTAACATACAGTAAGTCTCAGTCACATACACTGTAATCGGTTCGCACACGTAACTCCAACATTAACCTAAAATTTCATCTTGTGGGACACAGGATTGATTCCTTTATTTCACATAATTTTTTTTCTGTTTTCTTGCTTGTTTTCCTGACTAGTGTAAAAAAAATTAAAAAACCCAAAAAACATTAAAGTCACTGTATCATTTAGGAGGCATTGCCTATTTTAAATGTGCATCATTATAGGCAACTCACAATTTGCGCAATTGACTGAGAAATTGTTTCCAGTTGTTGCCCTTGAGGCACAGGGTATTTGTTTTAATGAATACACTTCAAAATGACTTGTAACCATTTCTTTGATGAAAAAAAGACTAAACCCTCAGACAGTTGCCAAAGAAGAGTGGTTAGACAGCAAACATCACAATATAGTCTCACTCTTACCATATGTCAAGGACATTAATTCACCATTATTCATATAATTCTGTGTGTTGCGTGTAATATGTCCATCTTTTCTTTGAATATGACTTTGGATATGGTAATATCGCATTAATACAGATATTATATATATAGATTTTTTTTTTTTAATATAGGGCTTTGTTCCATATTTCTGTCTCTACCTCATCCCTTGCCTCTCAGTTTAATTTGCAGGAGGGCAGTAAAATCAGCACACAATCACAAACAAGAATCAAAGGCTCCCTTGTGGGTCTTGCTCTTTGACAAGCTGGGTTAAGAACTATTTTCACAGCTGGAGAGTTAAAAATGTGTGTGTCTGGAAGATTTCTACGTCAGCCAAGGCCATTCCCTCCTGTTGGGTGAGGTACAACTGGATAATACAAATGACTTTCATTACAACAGCATTATACTAGCCTTCTCATACTAACAGCCAATTCTCTGTACCTTCAACAGAGATATATATTTCAGTTAGTTTAAGAAAACATATCTCATTAAAAAGATTTTGCTGTATGGCATTGTAAAATAAAAACATTAAGATGAGAACAGTCTTTACTTTTTATTTTCATTTTTTCTCCCATACTTTGATAAAGTAGATACTACAAATAGATATACATATACTGTATTTTTACAGATTAGCATAATGTATAACATTATTGTAAATTCTTGTGTACAACACAATAGACTGATAGCGTGTTTTTGTATTTTTTAACCAATTAACTGCACTGTATATAAATTAATCTGCTTTCAACTGCCATCAAAATATAAAAAAGTATAAGAAATCTGATGTAATTCAGATATGAAAGCACTGTACTGTCTATGCAGGTATGTATCCAGTGTTAAACAAGCCAAGCCTCATACATTTTAATGAATAAACCTATATTCTTAAATTGTGATATTCAATGAATTGTTCTTGAAATATATTTGACTATATTCTCTGCCTGCTGTCTTTTTCATTTGCTGTTAAAGGACAAAGCAACATATCATGACAGCAACAACTTCTGGCCAATGTCTAAAGAGAATTAAACCCTCTCGGGAGCCTTTTTCCTTTCATTAAATCTGTTACACAAATTTTTCTCCGTATAATATGTCTGTGCTGTAATAGTATCCCTATGTGCTGCTAGCAACACTTGGTCAGAGAAAAATCACTTTTAGTTTGACTCCATGCACTGGCCCTTTGCTCCCATGAGAACCACACCAAATGAGAACCACCTATGAATTTACAGACCCCCAGTTCCAAAGTTATAATAACAACTTTCTAGCTCCAGGCTAGGTTTCCAGCTTTAAAAAAACATATTATTTCCTTTAAAATGTCTGTTTCCTTTCTCTTGTTGTGCTTTGTTTATTTTTTCATCAAGATTTTTCATAATATTTAACAAACTGTGATCTTAACAAATCCACGTGACAGTAAGTAAGTACTCTACCTCACAGATATAAGTGACTGTGTTTTTAGTCATGTTTACATTTGCATATGCCACTGTCCTCAATCAGTCTTGTCTTTTGCTCACAGTACAAGTACATATGTGACCTTTGCGTCTGTACCCAGATGGTTCTTGGCCAGGCACTTGTATGTGCCAGAGTCTGAGGCTGAGGGCCTCTGAATTATAAGTGTGCCCTGAGGGTGGAGCAGTTCGCTACCCATACGCCGGCCCTGTTCTGCCGCTGAGATAATTGAGCGATCAGGCAGCTCCCAGGTGATCTCTGGCTTGGGGATCCCAATGGCAGCACAGGTGAGCTGGACAGGTGTCCCGGTCACTGCCTTAACGTTGGGTGGTGGCCCTGTTGTGATCCGTGGAGGGTAGGCAATGATAACAACAGGGACAGTGAGCACAGCCTCACCAGCATCATTACGAGCCCTGCAGATGTAGTTCCCTCGGTCGTGTAGAGTAGTATCCTGAATAACCAGAGTACCATTCTCTAGTAACTGGTAGCGCCCAAGGACTTGAGGCTGACTAAGTGTGTGGCCACCAGGAATGGTCCAGTAGATTCTGGGTCTGGGACTCCCATTGGATAGACAGTGAAGAAAGAGAGGGTCTCCAGATACACTGCGTATGATGCCCCTAGGCCTTGTCAGGATGTAAGGCTTATGCCCAACATCCAAAATTATTAGCTTCTCTATGTAGCCCATTAAATTCCTGGCACCACAGCGGTACTTCCCAGCATCCTCTTTACGAGGGCTGTAGATGACTAAAGACCCGTTGTTGCCTACGTGGTGGCGAGAGCTACTGTCGGATACACCAGTAAACCGTGTTCCATTAGGCAAAGTCCAAATGATCTCTGGCATTGGGTGTCCATCAGCAGAACAGCTCAGAACTGTTGTTTTCCCAATTCGAGACACAATACGTTCGTTGAAGGGGTTTTTGAAGATTGGCCTTCGGAGCATACTGGTGACCTCTAGCTGCACCACCATTACTGCCTCTCCTCCATCATTCCTTGCCATGCAAATGAACTCTGCTGTATCAGTTGGCCGCACGTTACGAATCTCTAATGTCCCATTATGGTGTACATTAATCCTGCTGCCAAAGTATGGTGCTGTCAGAAAGATGTTATTAGGCATAATCCAAGTGATAATAGGTGTGGGACTGCCCTCAGCCTTACAGTCTATTAATTTCCTGGAGAATTTAGCAGCTACATCTTTGATTACAGTCCTGTTCTGCTGGTAGCCATTGATCACTGGTGGATTCCCATCTATATCAAGCTTATAAAGTTTTCTATTTTCTCCAGTGGGGTTGCGAGCCATACAAACATATTCCCCAGCATCGACAACCTTCACATCCCTGATATCCAGAGAGCCATTGACATGCATTAGGTAGCGTTCATTAGATGCTGCAATTACATCATTGGTGGGCAGTATCCACAGGATCTTGGGTTTGGGTTCCCCAACTGCTTCACAGTCAAAGCGGACGCTCCCTCCAGGCTTCACCCTGGCATAGGTCTGGCTGGATGGATGTATCTTGGGGGCAGCGGTCACCACGCTGATATGTACAATCATCTCATCTTTGCCCACCTGGTTCTCAGCATAGCAGGTGTAGTCACCTTCCTCTGAAATGCCAACCTGGAGAAACATGACACAGTGATGTAAATCATTTGAAAAGGTTTTTATGTTTCATGGAGGAAGGTGACATGCCATTGCATACCTGGTTTAGGTAAAGAGTTCCATTTTCAAAAAGTGTATAACGCCGTGCTCGTCCTCCTCCACTGCTGACATCAGACTGAAGAGCACTGCTGACTACTGTACCGTCTGGTAGACCCCAGGAGATCTCTGGCTTTGGCGCTCCTGAGGCTTTACAGTCGACCTTCACATCATTACCGTAGGCTACCTGCTTCTTTTCATAGAGCTTAGGCTCTATCTTAGCTGGCTTCATTGACACACTGACCCTCATGAGTTGGAGATCATCACCAATTCTGCTTCGTGCCACACAGAGATAGTCTCCAGCATCTTTATCACTCACAGTGCTAACAAAAAGTGTACCATTATCCAGGACTTGAATTCTGCTCCCCATCCTGGAGAAACACATGGCAGAAAGTTAGAGAAGTATAGAACAGAATAAAGCCTGTTCAAATACAAATAAGCACCATTTACTTTAGTGCAGGATGTGGATAAATGACACATTTAGTGTTGACATTTTTTGAGTTACTGTACTATTATAAAACTGGTATATAGAGAGTTGCAATTACTGTCCTCCATGACCTATGCCTTTTAAAAGCAGTGCATATACAGTATTAGAGTAATATTCCCACAGAGGAGTTTGTATAGTTGTATGCATCTGTTAATGTATTATCTTGAAAAATAATGGCTTAATGGCATGGATTTCGCTGTGCACTCCAAGAGGAAGAAACAAATTTTTCTTATAATGTATGTAAAGAACATTACTTTGAGTAAAAATATAGTAAAAGCACATCTTTCAACCATTCTACAAAAATTGTGTCTTGTACTTTCACACACCACAGTCATGTCCATAATAACAGTAAATAATTTTTATATTACTGCATTGAAATAAAGGACATGAAACATAAAAGAAAGCACAAAATCAGAACAGTGTGGTTGAAAAAACTTTAAAATAGTTAAAAATTGAAAGCGGAAAACCGAATGAACTACTTACACCAAATAAACTTGTTAATAAATTCGCTAGGCAGGTTGAAGACACTAAAGATTTTATGAATGGACCAGTAAATGGAGCCAAGGCCTTGGCTACGAAATGAAAAACCAGAACTGCATTGTATGTTTCTTGAAAATAACATGCTTTCAGCATCTTTTCTTCTTCTTTCTTTCATGCATAGAGGGAGGTAACACAAATAATTTATATATACTGTAAGAAAGCCCATTTTCTTAAGGTGCTCTTTGTTTCTGTTTGGTGATCAAAACATGATCTATTCTTCATTTTTAATAGAAAATATTAGTCATTTGGTGAGAAAGGAAATATGCAGTGGTTATAGAGATGGTACTGAAGCTGCTTTGTCTTTGTAGCTTCTGAATAAATATGGCTTAAATCATATGGCTTAAATAATATATATGACTTGTCTTGTCACTGCAGCACATTTGAGGTGTAAAGAGCTACTGTTCACACGTCATATCTCAAATAAAGACATATAATGATCTTGATTTATTTTCTTGTATTTTGATATATTTGGAAGGAGGATGACTATATAGCTTAGGGTACAATTATCTTCTTTTCAAACTACTTTTTTGCTTGAATATTTACCAAACTTACATGCTTACCATATGTGTTATTATGATAATATAGGCCAATGGTGTCAAAGTTGACAAAATGCAGATCAGATCTGAAAAAAAATACTGTCCCAAGTACCTGTGTCTTTTTTGACTAATTGAGGATTTAAATATTGTAATATTTAAAACTGGATTTCCATTTTGCTTAACCTTATTCTCTAATTTCACATAAGAGATGAGTAAGCATCACATCAAAACACTGACTAGCTTATTCTGCATGGTCAATGCAGAAAACCAAAAAGGAGGAAATATGGAAACCTTAGACAAAATGATCCCTTACAAAATGAGTGTACTTCTTCACTCATCACAAGGTTTAGTAATGAATGAAATACACTCCTCTAGGAACAATAAAAATTCTCTTTGCAAGTTCTGCACAGCCTGAAAACTATCCAGAAGTGTTTTATCTATTTTGTCCAAGATTTTACCAATGTCTAGGTTAGTTTTTACTGACAAGTTTGCTGTAAATGCTAACATCTATTCTTCTGTGCATTACTGTCAACGATCAAGGCAAAATTACCTGTGCCACTGGTCCACCACAGCTCTAGAGGGCAGTCTCCAGATGATCCTGGGTTTAGGGTCTCCTGTAGCTGAACAGTTTAGTGTCAGCTGGTCCCCGAAGAACAACTCTGTCTTGCGCTGTGATGTCTCCACTATTTGAGGTGCAGACTCTTGCCTCTCTACTGTCAGAATCACCACCCTTCTTTCTGAGCCAGTAGAGCTGGTAGCAATACATTCATATTTCCCGCTGTCTGCTTGCGTCACATCCTTAATGTGAAGGGTTCCATTCTCATGCACTGACATCCTTGTGTTGCCGGTAGGTCTGTTTGATTGTAGCATTGACCCATCATGGAGGACCCAGTGAATCGTAGGATGGGGGCTGCCTTGGCCAGTGCAGGGTAGCCATAAGTTTTGGCTTACACCGGCTTTCATCTGCTGCCGTTTCTCTTCCATGATGTCTGGGGGAGCTGCCACCACCTGCAGTCGGACTGTAGCAGTATCAGCTCCAGCTGGATTACTGGCGATACATTTGTAATGACCTCTGTCATAAACAGACACCTGCTCAATAACCAGAGTTCCCTCAGCAGTTACTGATACCCTACCCTTCTCTGTGTTAAGACCCCTGACCTGGGTTTGGTTGGCTAGGATCCAGGATATCATGGGTGTGGGCCGACCCTCTGCTTTACATTTCATCTTCACAGTGTTTCCTGCAAGAGACTTTACCTCACGCATTTCTGGCTCCAGGATGCGTGAGGGGTAGGCCACCACAGAGAGGGTGACAAAAAGTTTATCTGATCCATGATCATTTTCAGCTAAACATAGATATTGGCCGCGGTCCTTAATGTTGGCATTCTGGATTACCAGCGTTCCATTACTCAACACCTCAAACTTTCCCATCTTCCCCTTTATGGTAACGGCGCTTCCTGAAGGAAAGAGAAAGATAATTTATTCCAAGAAACGTTCAACTAAAAAACATCAAAAAACAATATACCTTAGTCACACAAAAACTGAAAAACATCAACTGTGTTCATGTGACTTGTAAAATACTTTTACCCATCATCCTAACCTTTTTTAGATGTTTTGTTTTTCTTAATGATAACAACTAATGAAATTGTTTGTGTACCTGTGCTTGAAGAGAAGCGTTTCCAGTTTATAGTTGGCTGAGGGTTCCCAACAGCCTCACATGGCAGGAAAGCA
Organism: Hollardia meadi; assembly: GCA_037974645.1. NCBI lineage: Eukaryota > Metazoa > Chordata > Actinopteri > Tetraodontiformes > Triacanthodidae > Hollardia > Hollardia meadi. The sequence goes on from JBBPCS010000023.1 coordinate 4,731,868, forward strand.
TCTGAGTTGGATAACACGGTGAAGCTGGCTGCATTGCCCCCAACTATCTTAGGTTTGCTTGGCATGACCTTTGTAGTGGGTTCAAAGTCAGCAATACTGGCACTTGTAGCTTCAATGCCAGTAACATGATCATAAACACTAGAGTAGGCATTATTTGTGTCCATGTTGCTGTATGGGGCAGGGGTGTTGGTGTATCCTTGCTCAACTGTAAGGATGGTCATTGTGTCAAAGGTAAGACCTGCACTGTCGTGGGAACCACTGCTCTGCACACTAGGTCTGATTCTCCTTAATGGTGGCCTGCGAGTGTTGTGACCACTGTCACTCCGTGTTGGTGGTCTGATGTTGCTGTGGACTCTGGTCCAAACTGTCATGTAAGGCTCTTTTGCGGTAGTTGGCATTAATGTGGTGGTGGGGGTTAATGTGGTTGAGGTGATCAAAGGAGTCTTGGTTGTAGTATAGGCTGGTAAACTGCTAGATGTGCTCCAGTTAAATTCCTCATATAAGTCAATCTCCTCCTTTGACATTTGGTCAGTGGAAACAGCTATTGTTGTTCTGCCCTCTTTCCTAGATGGTATGTACAAGGGCTTGTGGAGTGAAACAGTCCATTGTGGTAGTGTGGTTGTCTCCATTGCAGTTTCCATAGTTGTTACCTCTGTAGATGAAGCCTTGGTTGTTTTACTGGGGTGTAATTCATTGATTGCAGGTCTATTGAAGGGTCTCCTACCCCTAAAGGGCCTCCTTCTCCTCCCTTGCCCTCCTCTTGTCCAACCAGGCCTCTGTCTGATTACAAGCCAATTATCAGGTAGTCCCCCAGACCCAGATAAAATGGCTTCATCAGGATTTTCAGCTGAGGGTGTTTTGACAGTAGGTGGGGACGGTAGGGTCTTTGATTCTGGTGGTGTTTCAGCAGTCGTAGAATACCTGGAGTAATATGATGAACTGGTAGTAGTTAGATGGTGAAAGCTGGGTCCCAATGTTGTGAACTCAAAATCTCCAGAGGACAAATCTTCATAGTCATCATCTAATGAGCCTTCTTTGTTCCCTGTGTGTCTGAATGGGGACAGAAACTCTGGTTCAGCCAGTGAATTTGCTGTAGTGGTGGTGGGCATACCAGCAGGGGTTGTGGTTAGGGTTGCTGTTGTAGTTTCAGCTGTAGTTGTAGTAGTAACTTTTTGGGTGATGGAAGGCCTCTTTAGCCTGCCCAGTATCTTTTCCCTCTCTTTGCCTCCAAACAGCCTGTTCCATGGAATTCTTCCACGGATAACCTTAGAAGCAGTTGTAGTAGTGATGGCCGTTGTGGAAATTGACGGTTCTTTATGTATGTTCAAAAATGGATCAATTGTAGGGTCAAAGTCAGGGGCATCAGCAGACGTTATGTAGCCACTGGAAACTTCTGGCCTTGACTCTGTTTGTGCGAAGGGGGCATTTGAAGTAATGTAATAGTTTGTGGTAGAAGCTGCCGTTTTTTGTATAGGGACGGGTCTTTCTGTTCTGTGTAAAGATGGACTGAGGGAAGCTGTTGGTTTGAGCACCTGCACATCAGTGGTGGCTGTCTTCTTCTTGTCTTCATCACAGTCTGAGGGAAAAGGTGAAGATAAAACAAAAACAAATACAGATACACAAAATATCAGCTAAAGAAGTACACACTGAACAATGACGCAAAAATTTCACAATGGCTCTCTGCTTACAAAACAAAGTTGCTTACCTGTGGTCAGTTCAATGTTATATGGCACTGTGGCATTCCCTTTCCTCTTCACTGAGGGCTGTTTGAGTTTATTGATGAAAGACTGTATGTCAGTGATCCTGCTGGGTTTGATGATCCTCCTGCGGCCTTGGAAGGTCCTCCTGCGGCCCCCTCCTCTGCTGTTCTTGTGTGGGATGATATGGATCTGTTGCTGGGAGATGATGGTGGATCCTGCAGGCAGGTGTGGGGATTTGATTGTTTGGGTAGTGTGGAAGGTTATCTCATCTTGCTGCCTCTCTGTGGTGGTGACGGCTGTGAATGTCGTCTGACTTTTTGGATCTGTGGATGTGTGAACGACCAGCTCCACCGGGCCTGGGCTATCCCTCATTGGAGTGACATTAGGGTCCGTGGCAAATGAAAACGCTGCCCAAGTGGATGTCTCTGGCTCTGCAGGTTGTTCTCCGGAGAACTGGAGCTGAGTTTCTTGTGACGAGTCTGCCACAGTAAGTTGGAGAGTGACTGGGCGTCCGTTTGAGCCTTGCTTGTTACTTCTTTCCAGGGCATAAAATTCAGAGTCCTCATCAAAACTGGAAAGACCTGTGTTGTTTGAAATTACGTTGTACGGTGTAACTGCACCCCTTCGACTTTCACTCCCTTCTGTTGGACTGTTTGTGAATGTGGACTTGATTGGTGTAGAATCTGACTGCATATATGACTCTGTTGTTGGTGTGTTTTTATTTTCTCTTACTTGATTTAAATCAATGTGATCGCTGACCATTTCCATGCCAGAAGTTTGATGTGCCTCTGTTGTTGCTACATTACTACGGTGGCCTGTCTGTGTGGTTATTATAATTTTTGGCTGCCTGCTCTCTTGCCGAAATATCATACCGTTCTGTGGTGGATTATCTGCCGTTGGTTTAACTATTGTTGGAGCAATGATGAGATGATCCTCACCAGAGCCATTTTCATTATCACCAGAAAGACCAGTGTTTGAGACTGTATATTTTATTTGCTCATTCTCTGTGCCAGTCCTTACTCTTGATCCATCTTGAGCCTTTTTCATAAATTCAGCAAATTTCTGTGGGTCCACTTTCCTGGAAGCTTTTCCAAAGACCCGGCTACTCCAGTGGTGTCTGAATGACCCCCTCCTTCTCTGTCCCAGTCTACCTCCAGCACCTCCTCTACCTTGTGACTTAAGTCTGGGGTAAGGTAGATCTGATGTGATCGTCCTGGATTCCTGACTATTTATGTCATAGGGACTAGAAGAAGGTATCTCATTGAAGGTGACTGTGTTTTCAGTCAAGATAGGGTCAATCTTGTCCCCTGATCCCTCAATGTCCAAAATTGTTACCGTCTCAGACTTCTCTTCAGTCAATGTCAACTGAGACACAAGCAAGTCAACTCCCAGGTGATTAGCAACCAAGCACCTATAAAATCCTCTGTCCCTTGCTGTGAGACCCTGAATCATCAAGGTTCCATTTTCATACACTTTCTTGTTTCCATGAGACTTGTCCAGTACTGAGTGATCAGGGAGTATCCACTGGACCGAGGCCTCAGGACTCCCTGAGGAGCTACAGTCAAAAACCAGATTTTCACCCAGTGACCTTGAAAGTTGGACACCGTTGACTTCAACTTCTTCCACATCAGGGGATAGGACTGTCACTCGAAAGATGAGGATATCTGCATCCAGGTAGTTTGTGGCAATGCACCGGTACACGCCTGTGTCGGAGGCATCTGCACCTCGTACAGTGAGCTTCCCTTCAGCAGAGATTATGATCCTCTGGTCCTCACTAGAGTAAGGAGCTCTGACCTTAGTTCCATCTGGCAAAATCCACTCCAACAAAGGCTTTGGCTCACCCTGGATTTGACAGTTCAATTGTGCCACACCACCTATGTTAAAATAAAACAAATATTTTATTACTGTATTTATAGATTTAAATGTAAAATGCTTGAAATAATCATAATCATGTAACATGCATCAGTTAAGTGTTTAGGCATGTAGAATGAAGTGAATGTCATAGCAGTTATCAGCTAGTTTATTAAACATTAATTCCTAACACTCACCCATAACTACAGTGTGCTCAGTCTTGGTTTGATTATCTCGCTTGATCATAGTCCAGGAATAGCGGCCCCTCTTAGGTGATGTGTTTTCCAAACGTAGGTTGACCACAGACTGATACTTAATGTGCAGAGTAGAGAAAGTGGTAGTAGTGCGGTCAAGCTGGAAGCTCACCTCTCCTTGCATCAACCATGCAGGGGAGGCTTTAATCTCAGCCTCAATGTTTGTCTGAATTCCTTCTTCTCCCTCTTTTGTTTTCATCTGACTATACCTGTAGACCATTTCTGGGCTTCTGGCCAGCATCAAGCCTCTCTCCAGTCTCATGGGAGAGTCACTGTAGGTGGCCAGGATCTGCCACAGCTGCTGTATATGTTCATAGTCAATATTACACACCAAATATGTAGTTATGCTAGCAGCAAGTAAGGTGACATTGGTTCCCTCCTCATCCTCCAAGGTTTGTGTCAGGTTCTCAAAAGCAGAGGGCCTCTGGACACTGCAGGATAGACTGGCATCATTGTGAAACTGGTTAGTCAGGTTCATTTGTATGGAGCCTAATGGGGCAATAAAGTCCTTGGGCGAAACTGGAGTAAAGTCCCCCTCATCCAGACTGATATTTTTCTGCTTTAGGTGTGGTTGGATCCAGGGTTTGGTACAAGTGAAGGCATCGCTGGGGAGAAGGGATAGAGTTCTGTTGTGGAAAGGGACAGGATTTTGACAAACAGGACACAGCAGGCCTCTCGGATATCTCCTGTCTCGCTTGCATTTCAGCACACCTGGAAACATTTAAATCAAATGGTGTAACGTTTAGTTGTTTGCATTTAAGAAAAGAACATTTACAGTTTCCACATTATGGACCAGCCAAACCAAAACTGATTGGTTAAATTTGTGACCCAGAGTTGACTTTTACATTAGCCAAGTCATGAATGAAAGGTAGGTTCTTCAGTGTCTTTAGTGTTTTCTGTAGCCCTGGGGAGGATAAGAAATGACCTCTGTCTCCAGTGATGTTTCTGCAAAGATTCATATGTTTCCCTTGGATAAGCCTTTCTTGCATTGGATACAATAGGGTCATGGCCTATGTCACTCCAATGAGGATTTCATTGATAAAGCTGTTGAAATGAAAAAATGTTTTTTCAGAAAGAAGTTATTCTTTGCAGTTGCATTTACTAAATCCCACTCTGAGCTTCTACAAAAAGTGTGAAAAAAGAAAAAAAGTTACTCTGTTTCCTGTATCACCACTTATACCCCTCAGGCCTATATCTTCAAGAACACCATTCTAAAACACTGGCCTATTTTGGCATCTGATCCAGCATTAGCCCAGCATTTTAAGGATCCTCCACTGTACTCACCCCATGTTGTACTTGATGTACTTTATTGTGTTTTAAAACAAGTCATTTTCCAATTTCTATGACCCACAGTATTCACTAGAATTTAAAGACTACATTTCCCAGGAGGTGGAGCCTCTACCACTGGGGTGTACACAGGTGAGTTGCATACTGCTAATGATGTGAATGTGATTGGTTTCGTTAGCCTGCCTGTCCATTGTTAGTTGTGTATGCTCTGATGAAGGTTGGATAGACCAAAAGCTTAACATTAAAGTGAAAAACTGCATAGAAATAAGTGTGCGGAAATCTCTGCTTTCATTTTGGATTCTTTATACTTTCCAGCACCTTAGCGAAGTCCTAGCTGGGTGAAGTGTTGGTCTTCCTACATTATTTGCTTTGGATACAATCCCATGCACTATTAGTTTGTAAGAGAAAAACACACCACTTTTAAAGTCTTAATAGAATGACCTATTAAAGTACTAATGCAGTTGGAACTTTTCCAGATTTGTCTTATTAAAGCTGCAAGCAAATGTAGGCTTATAAAGGTTTTAATAAAGTTTTTTTTTTACATTAATACAAGGGAAATCCCTTCATTAAGAAAGAAGGCGCTCTCTTCCCTTGTAAACATATTACAAGCTTACATCTCTAAATGCTTTCAGACTCTTCCAAAACACACACACCTCACCTATGTTCCTCTGTGCCCACACTGAGAACCACCTCATACGGCAATCACATGTCCAGGGGTTGCCATGGAGAAAGAGGTTCTCTAACTGGCTGCAGCCTGTGAAGACATCTGCTGGCAGAGTGGTGAGTAGATTGTCTGACAGGTGGATGTTTCTCACTGAGGACACCTTGAACACCTGGCTGTGTCTCAGTGTGATGAATGTGTCTGGGTGAAGCTGCTGGAGGTGGTTACCCTCCAGATGGACCAACTGTAGGTTGGTCAGGCCATAGAAAGCCTCTGGGCTGATGAACTCTATGTGGTTGTGGTCCATGTGGAGTCTCAGCAGACTGTTCAGGCCTTTGAACGTCTCTTTGTTGATTTTCTTTACTTTATTAAAGGACATCTTAAGGACCTGTGACAACATGATTGAGAATTTGTTTTTCAAAAGCATGCTGACATATGACTATTATGTTAACACACAATATTACATTATTGAGAGATACCATGGCATGTTGTCAAAACAGGAGTATCATTTGAAAAAAAATTTTAATATTATATTAGACTAAATAATAGGTGGTCGAGAAAAGTGCATGCAATCAGATATTGGAAAGCATCATTTGTACAACATAAATTAAAGTGGAATATAATGCAATCCAGTATGAAAGCCCCACAATTATGCTTTGTGAAGCTTGTGGTGTTTAATTTTGTTAGGACTTTGCCAGAGACAAGTAGATGCAGGTCTAATTTCTGTAATTTGTGGTGCTGATGTACTGGATTGTGTTATTCTATTGTTGATATGTTGTCAGTTTGTTAGAAATCTGATTACTACAACATCAACCACAACATCAATGGAAGTAAAAAGCTGTGATCAACACTAAGAACACATCTGTTTATTTTACCACCGCACATTCTTGATATTTGTGTCATCATGTACAAGTACTGAACTAAACCGTAGGATGCTGGCAGGATGTTTGTTCTCCAATATTACACAACAGGTCTGTGGTCTGTTCACATGAGACTGACAAACATATGATTTTACCTGTAAGGACTTGAGGTCTTGGAAGGTTCCGTCTTCAATACTATGAATAGTGTTGCTATGCAGCATCAACAGCTCCAAGTTCTCAAGTCCTAAAAGATCATTTTCTCTCAAGGCAGTTATACTGTTGTATCTAAAGCAGAAATATGAAAAAAGATACTTAATCAGCTCAAATGTACCACATACTATTTCACGGAAGTTAATGAACCCTGCACACCCGCACAAGTGTTTTCAACTTTCCCAGAGTAGGACTGATCACTTGCATTGTTGACACAGTAAACATAACTGATTTTGGAGATATTTCAGTTAAAGGTCCTGCACTGCACTCCCACACAGGTGTTTTAGGTTAAACTGGCTGATTGGACCTCTACTCAGGTTTAACTTGGGTGGGGCTATGTTAGGAATTATGCAAGATCATCACAGCTAATCTACAAGTAAAAATGGATTTCCAAGTTTTCCCTTCCTAACAGGTTGACCATGACATTGAGCCAGCACAATAGCAAGGGCAGGGCCTTGGAGCGGACCTGAAGAGGTCTCATCTTGCACCAGTGGGTGAGCAGCAACAAACAAAAGAGTACACCTCCTTTACCACCATTAAGGTACAGGTAAAGTAATTTAATCATCTGTTTACCTTAAGGACAGCCCCACAGGATGTAAGAATATATATGCACATTGACACTTAAGAGGTAGAGACACCCAATGCCAGCCTGTTTCAGATTTCGGAGAGGCTAATAGCACAGAAGCTAGCTGGTAGCTTCAGGAGGACAGGGCGGGACTTCGTTGGTCACAGGAAGCTGAAGAGAGCGACGATTTTGATGCACCAGGTTTCAGAAGCTGAAAATCCAAAGCTGAGGAGCTATTTTAACTGGTATTTGTTAAATTTGCACTATGGCTAAAACTTGTCTTTTTTGGCATTGCTGACATTAGTAAATTTTTCTAACTTAATGTTAGCTTAACCTCCCAAAGTCACTATGCTATGCTAGCTATAATGAACCGGTATTGCTTAAACAAATGACTTTAAATACAATTTTTATTTGAACTTTTGGCCAGTTAACGCTACTTACTTATTTCACTACCACTGATTAACTTTTAACTTAGTTTTAAAAAAAGGCAGTATAGCTAACAGACCGTTTGTGATATTAATCCTGCTTATACCTCTAACATTGGGTTTAAATCAATCGATAAAAATGATTTCCCTCCCAGAGTACATTAAGTTGTTTAATCTGAAGCTCACCCGAGGTTAATTCTTTCCACAGCTGGCTGGATGGGGCCAGGTATTGCGGTCAGGTATTTGAAGGTGCAGTGCACTTCAGTCGGAACATAGCAGGCGCATTGTTTGGGGCAGTCACCGCTCGTCGGCGGCACAGCAGCCAAGAACAACAGAGCCTTGAACAGCCACCTCAGCAGGTATGAAGCGCCGCAGGCACACACACTCATTGTGCACGGGGATGAGGCTTCAACTGCACAGACAAGAGGGACTAGACTTTGTCCTGAACCATTAACCCACCTGGAGACGGAAGCACAGCATGTTGACGCCTTAATCCAAATAGGAATAATAGACAGATAGAACAAACTATAAACTCATTAAAAAAAGTTGCATTATCGGATTAAGTGGATAAAAGCAACATTAGTGCAACATTTTTTGGTATCCCAATGCGAAATTTGCATCACTGCACTCAACCTTTTAAAACTCGCACATGATGGATGTTGGATTGAGTATGATGTAAATAAAGTAAAACATAAAATAACGTTATATGCCCATTAAAGTAATGAAAACAGTTTCACTCACCGCACTTCAACAGATGCAGAAAAGCAGCAGGAATGTAAAAATCCCGATGAAAGAGTAAAAGGTCCACACACACGCAGTTTCAGTAGCTCTCCAGTTTGATTCCTCATATGAGTCCACTGCGTCTGAGGCGCAGAGGGACGAGAGTCATTTCTATGTGAGCGCCTGCATCTGAGCGCACACTTTGGTGTACTCCGCCCTCCTGTAATCTGCTGTAATGTAATCCCAGAGTAACTGCAGTTCTTAAATACTCAGGTATATTGTCTGCCGGAAATACCACACGTCTAATAGACTGTAAAGCACCATCAAAACATAAAATCCCCCCTCACCAGGGGGAAAAGAGGAATCATTAATTCCTGCCAAGACAATATTCGACTTAAATGATCAAGTTTTAGAATTATAGGTCACCAAAATGATTTGCACAGCTTAGAAGAGGCATAAATGCTTCCCTTATGTGATTTAGATATACCTCCTGAATATATATATATTTTTTTAAAATTTTTGCTTGGTCTTGGCTCTCTATTGTAATAATAAATAAAACATCAATAAATTGTCCCATGCTTGTCTACACCACAAGCTCTTTAGAAAACTTCTCATGTTAGATGAAAGCACCATTCAATGATTCAAGGACAACCCTGTCATGAATTAGCCATTAATAAACATTTTACTTTGTTGAATCCGTTGTATTCATTTCTGTGTTTTGCTTATGATAAAAACCACAAACTAACCATCATACCAAGCATGTGGCAGTTTTTTTGTTCTTTTTTTTTTTTCCAAAAGCCAATTCTTTTGATTGGTTTGTTGAATCCCAAGAGTCCCTCTGTGCCCACAAAACGGCATATTTAAAAGCATATACTTTTTCATATTCTGCTATTAGAAGTATGCACACTAAATTGATCAGATATGTAACGGTGTATGTCTGACTTTTTGCGACTGTTATGTCTTTGAAGTTAAAGTTTTACAAATAATGGTTCAATTACCACGTTAAATCTGAAACTTTAAAGGTACACTCATTTGAAATAGTGTCATATAGCACCCAAATACTAATAATAGTTAAAAATAATATCTGTGATTAGATGGCAAACTAATCTCCAGCTTAAAGTTGCATGTCTTCATGGCTTGTTATTGACTCGCTGTGACTTTCGGCATGAACATTCACTTGTAAACAGCATTCATGAAAAACTGCCCATCAAACCACAGCTGCCACAAGCTGTCTTGAAAAATCATATAATATGTGTTTTGGCCTCCTAAATACTACTGTATGTTCTCACAAAGCTGCTGGTTCAACGGAATTACGTTGTTAAATATTACCAAACATAAGCACATTTTAGACACTAATACATACCCACAGAGACAAACAACACACACATAGACAGTTGCACACACATTTGCAGATGGGAGATGTTCAGAATGTGAAGTATCTTAGTAATACAGACGACTGTTAATGACTCCAGCACAACCTGCCAGCTATATTCGAACCACAGAGGAAGAAGCAAAGAGATCAGATAAGTTCATTTCAAATGTGTTAGTGGACCAGTACCAGTAATTTGCATGGAATGAGGGTTTATGGGGATCCCCTTTATCAGTATACTTCAGATCACAGGCTCGGCTGGCATGCTCCATTGCTTGTGTCATCAGTGTTGTTTACTTGAACATCTGGACAACACACCAGCACACGTGGACAACAGCGACTCTTCTCTTCTCTTCTCTTTTCTTTTTGCTTCAATATGTCTCACCCAGAAATAAAAAAACAAACAAACTATAATTGGTTTGCTCCAGCTGTTGTTACTGTAAAGGAAGAGTTCTCTCTCTCTCTCTCTCTCTCTCTCTCTCTTTACAAAGCCAAAGAGCTTTTCGTCTTGGAAGACCCATAATAGAGTTAATACTGACTTGGTCCAATATACAGTATCATTGTAAGTGAAGAGTTAAGCCGTTTCTTTTGGATCGCAAATTGCAGTGACAAGAGGCTTAGAGGGTTGGGGAAGAAGTGTGTGTGTGTGCGTGCGTGTGTGTGTGTGTGTGTGCGTGCTTGCATGTGCTAAAACGATATGATTTGTTTGTGATTCTGCTGATCACAAAATTGATTCTCCATTGTTTTCTTGCAAGGAAACTGTTTTCCTTTGGCTTTAATTTACTCCAGATGACGGAGTACAAGGGCAGCTGTTTTATTCTTCATGCTCCAATATGTAAAATGTTCTGGGAGTAAAACTGGGATTCCTGGTGGTTTTTAAATGACTTTGACTCTGCAGCAAGTTGTTTGATTTAAGGATATTCTTCATGTTTGCATACATAGTTTATCCCCTCACTGACTGGCTGACAGCAGGAAATAATAAACTGATATAGCTCTCTTCTTGCCTGTTGTCTCAGTGTGGCCCAAAGGGAGTCTGGAGGAACGGGCCGGCTGTTAAAAGTCACAGCTAGCTGGTAGGCCCTGAGGAATCTGTAGACACATACAGCATTGGCCTAAGCTTCTCTCTGCACAGTTATGACTGGGGGCCCACCACTGTGGGAGGTGAATGACAGGAATAGTGTGGTTGGAAAAAATATCGCCTTACATGAGACACATTTTCAACATCCTTGACATGTTTTTCCTCATGAGTGGAATTGTCTTGATAATTCAGCACATTTTATGTCCTTCTGTTTCTTGTGTTACAGTAATATCCTTCACATTTCTTAATATTTCTGATTATTTGTAATTTATAGTGGAAACTAATTTTCCTGTGTATCAGCTGGCACATGGTTTAAGTTTAATTGGAAGTGGTGCTGTTGCTCCTTTTAATAAAATTGAAATCTAACTAATTAACTTTCGTCAATTTTGTTTCTCAACTGTTCAATCGTCCTTTCCAGACCAGCTTTTTTTTTCTCTTTTTTTCTGTTTATGCTTTTTCTGCACAAATTGCAGCATTAACTTAGCAAGGTAAACAGTTTCTGATGGATCTCATTTTCAGTTTGTTCGAGTGACATGCAAGAATCCATGTTCATGTGATGTGTTGTCTATTTATTGAGTTGTTCAATGTGTGCTTTTCTTTAAATGTAAGACAAAAATATGTATGTTGATGGAAATAGTTGTTAGATATGAGGTATCTAGTCTTTTGTGTTATCTAAAGCTATTTTTTAGTCTGTCCCTCTGCCTGTCCCCCTCACACGCTATATCTGATTTCTCTGTTCCGTCGGCTTCTTTGACATCTGAGTAACCTGAGCTATAGTTATAGCCAACTAAGATACTAGAATACAAATTTCTTGTTTGTAGTTGTAGCCATGTCACAAATCAATAATGTGATTGTAGATCCTCATTCTCCTGAAGAATGGTATGGAGTCCGTCTGTGATGTACTCACGCTTGATGACACAAAAAAGTTCTTGATGTGTTTATGTTTGGAATTAAATTAAATGCCGTCTGCCTGTGTTTATAGTAGTGTAAAATAAGGTGTGTGAGTTTTTGTGTTGTGTGAATTTAGAGCTGTCTAGTTCCTGGAATTCAGTTCTGTGACTTCGCTCCTGCACACGTTCTGACTGAAGTTTCATAGACCCTCAATAACACTGATGAAATGGAGCCCAGTTTTCTTGACACGTCTGACAGATGTAACATTAGTCACACATGTTTACAGCTGTCTGTCATGAGTCTGATGTGACCTTTGGCCTTTTAGATTCATGACATGGCATGGTGACTATTGTGTGAGAGGAGCTCAGAATATATCTGGCCCAGTCAATGTCATGTTGTGTACTTTTTTTTTTTTTTTGCCGATTTATGCTGATTAACCAGATGCCAAAATTTCAGTGGCATGGTACCTAGTTTGTTACAAAGAAAGGATAATTCTTTACTCATTGCTCAATTTAAAAAATATACTTCCCATGTTCATTCTTGACCAACAAAATCAATCATAATATGTTTCCATTACAGGTGCCAAATTTGTGATTGCAAAAAAGAACTTATTTCACAACAAATGACTGTTAAGAAATGAAAAGTTAAATGCTTTTGGAATCCCTATCAAAATGTCCAATGGTTGTTGCCCTAACAGATTTCAAAATAGCTCTATAGTTGGTACTCCCAAATGGAAAAAGTGAACGTGATACAAAAAGGCAGATAGTAATTTCTTTGTCTATCTGTCTTGCACTACTTTCACGTTGCCAGTGAGCTGTTTAGTGGGGAATCTTTCTGAGCATCTCTAACTCCTGGACAGTTTGGCTCACCGGCCCTCTATCTGTAGGACACTGACCTTTTGTTAGAGAGCTTTAGCCTCCGCTCTCATTTAGCTTCAGATGCTATGATCATAACCATGTGTGATGATTTTTGTAGACAAGGCCTTCTGCTGGTATTTGAGTGGCTCCATTTAATGTGTCAAAAGATATGTACCAGCAGAACATAACAGCAGAACACAGAAACAAACGTGAGTAAAGTTTCTTAATGTGTCATTTCTTGTTACAAACTGGGTTGTTATGCACATTTTGCAGGTAATTAGTAGTTTGAAAACCATGTCCTAGTTATATACAGTACATACAACCATATTTACGGTAATATGTAGATTTTGTAGTTTAGTGTCTGTTTGCCAAAACCTCTGTCCATCAAATGATTGCAATTTTCCAATCCTGTGTTTTGTAATGAACAAGGACTTCAATTTTGTTTACCTTTGAAACAAAGGTTATCCCTTTAGTAAACCTCATTGAAATTTCACTTGACATTTATCAACTTGTTACCACTCTGAATACCAAGACTTCAAATGTGTTTGTGCATGACTGTGCTCTGACACCTCCTGGAGCTTTAAGAAACATGACATCTCCTGACAGAAATAGTCTGTAACAATTAACACATTCTTACTCCTCTTGTGAATATGAATATGTGCATGTGTGTGTGAGGATATACAGTATAAAAGTGATGTATGTGTTCTCTGTGTGTGCAGTGCACTCACTGTACTGTCTATTTTGTGTGTGTGTGTGTGTGTGTGTGTGTGTGTGTGTGTGTGTCGTAGCCTCTTTATGTCAGCCAGAAAGGTTCAAGTGACATTGGATTTGAGGTGTCAGGCACATTCCACACTTGAGGAAGGTGCTCGCTCTATTTATATTTTGCGTATGTGAGAACAAGTTAATTTTCATTCAATGTAGGAATCTTATTTTTTGTAATGGACTTAGAAATCTGTTATTTGTGGAAGTGGGCCATGGAACTGCAGAATTTCCTGCAGTATATGGACACACTTTTACAGCTCATGTGAAGGTTTTCTGCTAAGCCACTATTTTTTACACAGCATTATTGGAGCCCTTAAAATCCACGTGGCTGTTTGGCATTGACCTAGTCATCACTGATTTACGAACACATACATACAGCATGTAAATCACAGTGATGGTAAAAAGAGTTTTGGCTATATGTAGGATGCTTATAATAGCGAGCAAATGCTGGAGATTCTTAGTGGGCTGTTTGATGAGTTTATGGATCTTTATTTTTCTACGTCTGAGATCAGCAGGATGTTTTCATTGTAATGACTGTGAGTGGCTGAGGGCAAATGAGTATTTTAGTTTTCAAGACTAAGAAAAATCAAAACCAGATGGTTGGATTTTGGCCTCATGAACTTCCACGAGAAAAGAAGTTAGAAAATAATGGAGTGAGAATGACAAAGTATTTTCACTCAGTTCTCTCTAATGTTCTAGATGGCCTTGGCGTAACTCTGATTGACTCTATTTGAACTTATTACTGGCTGCAGTTGTCAATGTCTTTTTGTCTAGAATTCAACTTTGCACAGCGTGAAGGTGAATTAAGTTAGTTGCTGTTAAAGGAGTGTGCTCTACTGAACTCTACTGAACTCTGTCATGTTTCTCATACCCTTTAACCAAGCCCTCCTAACTCTGGCACTCTCTGCAGTGTACACTGGAAACAGCAGTCTGTTGAGTAATTACAGTGTGCATGCATGTGCTTGTGTGTGCATATGTGTATTTATCTGTCCAGGCATGTGACTGCTTTTCCTTCAGAACTGGAAAATGTTTAAATCTGCCAATGATGTCGCAGCACCATGTTTACTCATGAGACTGAAAGCTGATGGATCTTGATGGTAAACTGAAAATGTGCTGATCTGAAATAGACTATGTGCAGCTACACATTTGTGGCTAACTTGCCTAACACCTAACTTGCTAACTTCTTTATTCGTGCAGGCTGGCTTTACTATAACACTGCAGAATGTCAACAACCATTTGCACCCCATGATGATGGTTATCTCTATTCGTGTCAAACTAGAGGCCATTGTAGAGTTCGGCTCGCTGTTTTAAACAACACAGAAAGACGTAAACAATACTTTTTATTCCTGGTATATGTAACTCAACTATCAATTTGCCTTCCAAGTTGTAAGACCTGTTAGTTATTTGTACCTATAAATCTGAGAAACATAGTCATCGTATTATCATGATGTAACTGCTGTAAGCTCCCAAGATTTGTAATTTTTTGTGAGTTTGTGGAATTTATACTCTATCCTCAACGGAATGCATAAATATAGTCGGCTCACTAGCAAAACCAGAACTAATCCAAGAACAACAGCTCTCTGAAGAGACACTGAGTCTATGATAACCCCTTCAAGGTTATTGAGCATGATGAAAAACTATTGTAATGCTGTGGTTACTGGTATTGGATGTTGCTCTGTAGTTTCACAGACTAGCCTTAGCTCTAGAGCATCCTTAAATCTCTGATCTGCCTTGAAGTTGTCTAACATAGACAATATGATATTTGTGTTTGAAAATATAGAGAGACTTTCAGAGAGTAAAGGAAAACCAGAGGAGTGAGAACAGTTAGATATTTGCTAAACCAAATAATTCTGGCATGTTAAATGCAAAATTGAATAGTACATGTACAATGACAAGAGGGTTTTAAATAAGATAAGTAAGATTATTATATCTCTCACACATTATTAATGATGTGAGACATTTGCTTCATTAGTCATATGTAGTGTGATAATGAGGAACACATTACATCTGTTCTTGTGTATGTTGTCCAAGTTCACCTGTAATTCTTGATAAAACAAGGCATTTTACACCTTATGTGTACATTTATGGTTGAACATATGCACCCAGTTAAGCCTTCAGTTGTCATGCAACCATGGCTGTGTGTGTGTTTTTGGTGCTCTGTGTATGTCAGCTCTGAAATAATGCTACAGCTTAACAATCCCAACCAACACTGTGGGACACAATGAGGGAGCGCAAGGATAAAACTCCTGGAGACGCTGACATAGTAAACTTTTGTTATTTTTCCCTTCTGTTCACCCTGTCTTCTTTCATACATCCCTCCTTTACTGCCGCCTGGAACTTGTGAGTCAGTTTCTGATCAGTTTCAACTCAACATCAAGTTTTTTTTTGCTGCAGGGAGAACAAAACAAATCAGCAACTCTTCTATATTTTCCATTCATCTACTTCGCTTTATCTTTGTTTTTGACTTTTGCTTTTTCCTGTTAAAAACGAAAGGTCCTAGTATGTCAAACCATCTCCTTTAATCATTTTGATGTTGTTTAAGACTTGTGAAAGAGGCCTGTTATACTGTATTTGAGACTGTTGCGTATGTGTGACCATTAGTTGATGCTCAGTTGTATGCACAAGCGTGTTCATGCATGTGAATGTGTCTGACCTCATTCTGGTATGTGTAAACTTGCCAGGAATAAATAGTGTCATTTTAGAGACTTGTAAACCCATGTGTTTACGGCTTTGTTTATCCCTCTGATTGCAGTGATTTGGTTACCATATTAACCCAACAGTGCCATGGACATATTCTGTATCGCACACTCTGCCCTCCACAATGGATTGAATGGTCTCAACAAGTCCGGTGCACCACATTGCTTATTTCTTGGCCACACAGGCGATCACAAGTGTTTATGTTGTATGCTGGTTTGTGCTTCTGTGCAACTGTGCAAAGAAGACCAAAACACACATTCTGAAAAGACATGCAATGAAACCAGTTGCAAATCCACTGACAAAAATATTAGTGTTCCGTCCAAATCTAAAGGTTGGCTGTAAAATAACATTGTCATAACAAGTGAGCAGTTCTATTATGTAACACTGGTATTATCATTATCTTAAAGCAAGACAGAATAATCAATTGATTACAGTAAAATCAAGAAAGTAATATGCACCCAAGAGCATAATTTTAATACACAGCACTAATTTCAGTCACTTGTTTCAATGAAGATAGCGGAGTTTACCTTTCTGCACTCAGTATGAGGTAAAAGAAAGTGGTCACATATTTGGGGAGTAGAACAAGTAATACTCAGGACAGGATGTGACAAGCTTGTGATCTGACTGGCATGGTAGGACTCAGTGGTGCACATTACCTGCCTCTTCTCGCTAAGGCTGAGTGATTCTGATATACAGAAGCACCAAGCCCACCGCTGTGCTCTGAGGTTCCTGTCATGTTTAGCTGCTGTAACTCCCAGTGATCCCAGAGGTTACAGCTACAGGCCTCATTGACTAAACATAAAGAAAACATGACATAAACATATACATATGTTATACAAACATATACAACAACATATGTTTCTGATCTAATGCTCCAGAACATGGGTTTGGGTGACCCATGAACTTGAAAACGAAAGCATCCCGTGTTACCTTTTTTTAATAGCAATTTAATTCCATGCCCACTGGTCCTTTGGGCCTTAATAGCCCCAATAAAAGCAGCACATTCCATTAGAGCCATTAGAGCATATCAAGGTACTTCTCACAGCCCAATATGCCCTGCTCTTTGTTTGTCATTATTCTCTCTCATCTGCACATAAAAGCACCACATTGAACATGTGTAAGTTAATTCACTGAAGGAGAATGTCATTAATGAAAAACAGTTCTCACTTTCCTAAAACCATCATAAAATGTTAGACAGACATGTTTAAGCAACTTATTTAAGTAAAAGTAAATAATAAAAGTATTACAACTGGTTGCATATGAAGTTGAGAAAATGCTTGGTGAGAATTATATTGCTATAATTGTTTCATTGCTAATGGAATAACAAGAAACATGTACACTTCCTGACCAGCATAAATTGTAGCTTTGATGACAGAAGTTATTTGACTGATCTCTCTTGCAGCACTAAACAAAGAATGGATCCCAGGAATGAAATCTAATTGAATTTTGCGGTGCATATACAAACAGGATGTGTTTAAAATGATGCAGCAGTGAAAGTGACAAAGAAGGGATTGTATTTTGATGAGTGGTATTGTGGGGACTAACAGGGCTAATTGTTTCCTAACAGCATGCTTGCAAAGTATCAATGTATCAAAGCAAATGTTGCAGCTTCAGATTTTATTAAAAAAAAAGCAGCCACATCATTTTTTTGGTCTGGAGAATAGTTGCCGACATGCCTGGTCCTCATCAGCTCATTGACTCCCATTCGACGACTCATTCTGCATCTTATGTATTCCTTCCACTATTAGTCAGACCAATTAAGTCACCATATCTGTCACTTTACTTGTCTTTTACTTGTTTGCCTATCTTTTGCCATTTCCCAGATTGCCTGCGGATTCCACTGGTTGTTCCTTGTCTGAATGTGTACGCATTACCTAAGTAATGTACCCGTCCTTTTTCCAGTGTCACAACTTAGATTTGAGTCCCTCCTTTCAGACAGAAACTTGGGAATCATGTGGAAATATGGACTACCATTAACCATTTCCAGGATTTTATGACAATTGTTATGACAGTATAACATTTTAATAACTAGGATTGAGAGACTACTCGCTGAAATGAGTATCCGGTGCAGATAATGTGCTTTTTACGAGTAGGCCAGTGAGTATCATCCGAGAACAATGTGTCAATATCTATAATCGTGATAAAGGAAAATGATTATTGGGTAGCTGGTAGTTTTTTTTCATTCATCCATATCAATCTCAGGCTTAATTGAACAAATTCCATTATAATTTATATGGTTGAACAGATGCATACAGATACAGATATTAGTGTACTCATTATTAATAACATTGGGCAAACCTTAGTTTTGCTATTTAAGATTTGGGTCATCTATGTTTTTTTCAATGGCTGACTTCTTCAATGACCTTGTTAGAACTCCCAACCTTCTGCTGAAATGCTACTGCTAATCGCATCTTAAAAAATAAGCTATTTCTACTACAAGTGAGCAAGCAACATGATGAAATTCAGGAAGTTTCCACAATATTGTATTTAATACATTTAAAATAACACAAATAGGCCAATGATGTCTGACCAAAGTTTCCATTGGTATGATTAGAGATTTTCCTTTTATGCAGTTCATAGCTACTACGAGATAAAGCTGTAATGTTAATTTAGTGCTGACTTACTTGCGAAATTCCCATGGTGCAGTCCTAAAATATGCGGCTCAGTGATCTCACTCAGACCCAGCAGGTTTTCCAGTTTCTCTGTGACCTCAGCGCTGTCCAAGATTTCTGTCACAGGAACAAATCTGAGTGCTTTACAAGTCTTAGTAACACCCATCCAGAAAACTCAAAATTTGAAAAGCACAGAAGTCTAAAGCAGACAGAGATGAGTCAGCCAGGTATCCTCTATGACCTTATTTCTTCCTGAACATTACAGCAGTATCTGATTTTCAGCTGATGGGTGCACAAGTTACAGTGCTTCATTGTTCTACTCAGAAAGTGACACATATGACAGCAATGAACAGCAAAGGCATGCTTCCATGTTTCCACCCTCACTTTCTTGCTGTTATCAGTTTGGGGGCCATTTCATTAAACTGAACTGAATTTTATACTGTACTTAACATACTGCAGGAATTGTACAGTAGATTAAAGAGATAAACAACATTTTCTTCTGTTAAAAGAAAACGAGAATAAACCGACAATAGCAGCAAAATCAACAAGCCAAGGAGTGAGTACGTCATCAATAGCTACATAAGTAGGTGCGTCTAATGCGATTAGTCTCAGCTCTCCAGTATCTTGACTCTGGTTTTTCCATTTCCTCAACTCAGACAGAGAACCAGACCATGGAAGTCCAGCTGAGTAGGAAGCAACATTTAAGCAGAACATTTAAAGGTGAATCAGACGTGCCAAGGGGGACAACCATCTTACACAGTACCGTTTAGTCATTAATGATGACCAGTCTGTATGTCACTGAGTCGACTGTGATTCAGATATAAGCCACAGTGTTTCGGGTTGATTTACACATCTTTGACCTTTCACCTCTAGGTGTCAGCAAAGCAACACACTATGCAACCTTAGGGACCTTGAGAGGTTGTTTCAACAGAGGGAAACTACAGACAAGGAAGTCTGGATGAGTTTTGGGTGATGATGAAGGACATGAACAACTGTGGAGTCACTGATACAGTTCACAAAGACAAATAGTGGAATGTTAACAAACCCTAAGAGTACTTCTTTTTATATTTCAGTAATCTTGTTGAACAGGATAGGAATTTCATCCTCACAGATACATTTTACAGTTTGGTTTGTCTTCAATCTCAGCTGAAGGTAGCATTACTGTGAACATTAACTGTGATATAAACGTGGACATTCCCAAATATTGGTGGCTGCATTGTCCAAAATATATGGCTGTAACTATCCAACCTCATCCTCATGCTGTTGGCCAGACTACATACTTATCTGTACTTTAACAGATGGTCCCAAAATTGTAAATTGCTGTAAATGCTGATGGAAGTGAACTCATGAAATGAAATTGTTGGTCTGTCATTTATCCTAAAATTTGATATAGATTATATAATTTTTGGAATTTGGAGATATGCAGTAATCATGTGTGGAGAAATACTGACTTGTTTACCCAGCATGCATCATTGGGGTCTCTGACAGTGAAGGTTGAAGAGCATATGTGTTGAATCTATTGATGTATCGAGAGCAATCTGCAGACTGGAGGCTGGATAATTTCTGGATATATTATATGCAAATATGATGGGTTAAAATGTTAATAATGCACTCTATGGGCAACAGCTGTGAACATGCCCCATGCACTGAGCATAGCAACCACTTATCTCTTTTCTAGCACGTTGACCAGTACAAAGAAGCAGATAAAACCATTGAAAATCAGTTTAAATGTACATACATGCTTCATGTTTATTCATGAGTTGAGACATTTTTTCATCATCCTAGGCTTATAATGGATTGTCATTCAGCTAGAACACGGTTATTGTAAATAGTTAATATTTTGGGGTTGTCTTCTGACGTGACAATCACTGTTGTCAGGTAGATGCATTGTTGCAGTTTTAGATCATAGCACCATCTGCTGGAGAGTAAGTAACAAAAGTTAGCAGCAATGCACCACCAATGGTGTTTCACAATATTCCCCACAGATTGACAGTGTTACTGTCCACTATTTGTCCATTTTATAAAATTCAAAGAATACAACAATCAACCTATTTCTGTAGGTTATTTTTTAATTTTCAACAATTCAATTCTACTTTATTCTCCACCTTATGATCCTGTTTACTTAAAAGCAGAGTTGTAGTGCTATTTTTTGTGTCTCTGACTGCACACACACCGGCTTGCCCTGCCCCTCCTCTTTCTGTTGCTCTCTCCTTGTGTCTGCTCTGTTGACTTCCTTTATTAACATGATGTTTTATAAATTCGCCCAAATTTTTTTTTCCACCTGCGATAATAAATAAATAAATAAATAAATATACCTGGGCGGGCCACCCAAGTCACTTCTATGTGAGAGAGAGAGAAAATTGTGGCAGGCTGCCGCAATTAAATGAACGTATGGGAAACCAAGTGTTTGAAAAAAACCTGTTTGTGCCTTACTGTTCCTTTAAAATGGTTTGATCTTCACCAAAACCATGATGAGATTGAATAATCTTTTTAAATGTATCTTTTTTTGTATGAAAACAAACAAGAGTTAGTGTAGGTGTTGTGTCCTGCTAAGGTATTTGAACATTGATGGTTTATGATAACCTGTTGCAATCAGTGGACTCCTGTTTAAATATCCTGTTGAAATTTCAAAACATATATTTTGTGGCACAAAATCCAATTTGTTCTTTGGAGAGCGTTGCTATGCCCATTACATTTAAGCCAGGCTGAAGATTAAAGGAAATTAGTACATGGTCTGATTAAGAGGAAGTTTTGTTCCGCTTTTGGTTGGAAGTTTTGTAAAAATGGGTTTTAAGGTCAAATCTAAAAGAAGGGATTTGCTGACAGAACAAAACTAAAATACAGAAGCTGCTTCAGAGCTGAGTCACAAGTAAAACTTTGTTCTGTTACCAAATCTCTGGAGTAGCCAATAAACGAAACCATTGAGCATGAGATTTTCTAAGGTGTTGTCACGGTCAACTAGGATTTACAAAGATCAAGGCAAGAAAACATGCAATTATGAATAAATCTCTCACCATTGCTAAAAGATAAAATGGCTGTAGAACAAAAAAGCAGAGTTTGTAATCTACTTTGTTACTGACTAATACAAGCCTACTGACTTTGGTGATCCCCTAACTATTACTCTAGCACCACCATGAGGTTGAAGTTTGTGGGTTTGAGTGAAATATGTTTGGAATTATTGGATAAATTGTCATGTAATTTGATAGAGATATCCATGGTCATTGTGACCATGTTAGCATTCAGAATTTAGCATTTACCTTAAAGCCCTACTGTGCTTAATTACAGAGCTGTCAGCATGGCTGTAAACTCTTGTTTGAGTGTGTCTAAGTTGATGTAGACATCACCAAACCGTTTTTTTGTTTCTCAAAGTTCAAGCCATTGTCAGATATAGCACCATACATTTTTAGTAACAGAAAATGTTAGAGATTTTCTTAATCTAAACTGTCTAGTCTGTGTGTAACCAAACACAAATGCCTTCTGGTATTCCTGTGTCTGGTGATAACAGAAGAAATTCACATGGAATGGGGTGAGAGGCCAACATTCCTTATGACAGGAGTGTTGCATAGGCGACTACTGATAAAGAGCTTATCCACTGCTGTTTAGTACACCCAGTCCCATGATCATGAGGCACATTGTGGAAATAATAAACCTCAGCATTCTTACTGCTGCTTTGGTTACCAGTCACGTAGGGAAGATCTGTCAAAAAAAGATGATAAAAACCAAACTTATATTAATATTTTACTATGAAAAAGAAATGTCATAGTAAAATTTTCAATCTACATGGAAGTACAAGGCAAATCTTTAATCTTCCGGATAATACGTTTTCCTTAACATCTTCAAAAGGAAATGAAAATGGCAAGAAATTATGCCTACTCTGTTTGAGCCAAAAGTTTAAATGTGCTTCAAGAATACAAATCTTTATTGTTTCAAATACTTTTATCTGTTGGATAAACATGGTGTTTGTTATGACATAATAATTGCCTTCTAAATCAATACAATATTGATACAACTTCTAAATATATACACATATATATATGTGTATATATATATATATATATGTGTATATATATATATGTATATATATATGTGTATATGTATATGTATATATGTGTATATGTATATATGTATATGTATATATGTGTATATGTATATATGTGTATATATATATATGTATATGTGTATATGTATATATGTGTATATATATATGTATATGTATATATGTATATGTATATATGTGTATATATATATATGTATATATATATGTATATATGTGTATATATATATATATGTATATATATATGTATATATGTGTATATATATATATGTATATATATATATGTATATATGTGTATATATATATATGTATATATGTGTATATATATATATGTATATATGTGTATATATATATACACATGTTGGTGACAACATGAGAATGCAATCTGTCAGTCCTCATCAAGGCAGGTCTTCAGTTATGGTCACTTCCTCTGCCACCCAACAGAAACCAAGGAGAAGTCCCTTCCTGACTAGTGACTGGTCATTGCTGTAAACAACATTTTTCACAATGCCTGGAAGATTTACCAGGGATAAATGTTGACTAGCACAGAATCGTCGTTGCATTTTCACCTGCACCCACCAGGAAACAGGAAGTTGGAAGTTATACATATCAAATGACGTTCACAACTCACCCTCGTAGAGTAATGAATAAGCCTAGCAGCTTTGCTTGATGTCCTTAACTTATTGTTTGTCTTAATAGAGTCTGGCTATTTTGAAAGAGAAATGATGGACAGTATGTGCCTTTTTAATGACTCAACTTTCAAAATTGTGTCACTGTCCAAATACATCTGTACCTGACTGTACATGCATTTAGTTGGTGATGCAGAAAGTCTTTTTTTCCTGTTTGTTTCAGATAATATGACTAAAGACTTTTTATTTTTAATTTTATATATCATCCATACATTAAAAGAATGATGAAGGCTATGCAGCTATAGACCACTTTGGATGATGTTTTTATGCTCAGTTATAGCTTGCTGCCAAGTCTGTTTTATACTGTTGGTACTGCAGCTAATTGAACAATGATTATACAAATTGATTAGTTGATTGAATATTATCTGTGATAAATACCAATCAATAAAAATCATTTCACTTTGATTTGGCTAAAACTAAAGAGATTTCACATCTTCATTATAGGACACTGTCAGACCTAAATACAGTTTAATGTTTAAATACACTGTATCAAGTTTAAAGTCTAAGAGCTCTACAATGTGAAGTAAAATTATCTCTAATTGGGGTTTTAGGGTATGTCGAGCCAGCTCACGCAAAGAAAGCCTGGCCATGTCCAACTTGCTTCGTAGTATACCCCTCAGGGCCCTCTTACTGTATGTTGTTAAAATAATGCTAAAAGTGTTCCCTGTATGATTTTTTGTTAAACATTAGGTGTATGGTGTATGTATGCAAGGTTACAAAAGTTTTGTTGTTTATTTTTTATTTCCAGAGCAGATGCAAATTTGAATTGTTGAATTAAAGCTGAAAGTCTACACTTCAATCACATCCTGATTGCTTCATTTCAAATACGTTGTGGCGGTGTACAGAGGCAAAATTACAAAAATCGTGTCACTGTCCAAATACTTATGCACCTGACTGTGTATATACAGTGGCTAGAAAAAGTAAGTGAACCCTTTGGAATTACCTGCATTTATGTATAAATTTGTCTTAAAATAT
>JBBPCS010000023.1:4766357-4780970 GCA_037974645.1 Hollardia meadi
TCACTCACTCACTCACACACACACACACACACACACACACACACACACACACACACACACACACACACACACACACATACGTTTGCACAGTTATCCTTGTTGGGACATTGCACTGACTTCCATCATTGTGGACAGCCTAATTCATGCCTAACCCTAACCCTACCTTACCTCTAACATTTTTCCATTTCCATTTGCCCCTGTAGCTTAAAATGTCCCACTTCTAAAGGTGACACACTTAGAGCTTTATCACCACAACTCTGCGCTAATTATCATTATGGTTCACATCTGACAGCAGGTTAATTGGATTTAAAACGTGTGTAGTGTGCATCATGTGACATGGAGGCAGAGAAAGTGAGAGATTTAACAGAGACATAGCATCTGTTTACTGAATAATGCTAATAAAGTTGCTGAGGTCAAGTGTCCAAAAGTCCTCTCTCCTTTGCTCTTTTCAGTTTTTAGTTCTCTCCCCCACAGTTTAGTTCTATCGTCCTCCATCATCCTTTCAACCTCCTCTCTCACCAGTTTTCATTCCTGGCTCCTTTATTTTCTTCCAAACTTTAAACTGCAATATGCGGAAGTTCCCATAGCCTTCAGTCAGAGGGTGTTTCAATAATTCATCCAGTGTTTGTTTGAGCAGGAGTCAAACTGGCATGCACAGACAGGGGTAGAACTGAGGGCTTCACCTGCCCTCGTTCTTTTGTTGAGGTCACAGCCTGGGCCGGTTATGCAAACTGGTTTAAAAAATGTCCTTAAAAGCCTGCTAACCGTCCTTGTTTTTCTATTTCATATGTGCATGGTCACTCTCTCCCAGTGAAACATGACCATTAGCTGATAAAATACAGATAGATATTGATTTTTTTTTTTTGGACAATTTATAGTTTCACTTAAGTGAAAATAACAGGCTTATGCTGTTTTATCTGTGTCAGAGACGCTGTCAAATTAAGTGCCAATTCTGCTTTCTGCTGACAACAGCAGAAAGAGGAAAAACTTAACCTTATCAAGTCATTGTCAGAATTAAATAACATTTTTACTTTATTCAAAATCCCTAAACAACAGAAAATCTCTTTCACATTTTAAACCACAAATTTAAAGGA
Organism: Hollardia meadi; assembly: GCA_037974645.1. Taxonomy (NCBI): domain Eukaryota; kingdom Metazoa; phylum Chordata; class Actinopteri; order Tetraodontiformes; family Triacanthodidae; genus Hollardia; species Hollardia meadi. The sequence goes on from JBBPCS010000023.1 coordinate 4,767,452, forward strand.
TCATAAATGATCAAAAAACACAATTTAATATGTGTACTCCAATCATTATGAAATAAGATGAGCAGAATGACTTATTTCATAACATTTTCTACATTATTATCACATAACCTAGTGTTTGCTTCAGTCAATCATGTAAAAACAGCACGACAAAACTGTATGATGGTGTACTTTGGCTTGTTTAAATCCTTTTTGGGAAAAAATAAATACTTTGAAGGCTTGATTTAAAAAAAACTGACAAGGTGATGAAACTATGTCCTGTCAGGGCATTCATTTTGACAGAAATGTAATTACATAGCCAGGACCCCCCATGTCTTGTAGCTTGTCTGGGACCTGCTCTCTTATCAGTTTAAACCCTCTGCTTCATACATGGCTTTAAAAAAAAATTTGTATTCTTTGCCTTATTGTAGATGTATTTTGTTTTCAGTCATGGCTAGAGGCTTGTTTTACACATGCTGGTGCTGTGTCAGGCTGTCTCGGTGTTACTGATATGAATTTATACGTCTACTATTACATATAAATTAAAACCTACCTTCAGGTTAGCTAACTGTCAGCTAGTCACTACGCTAGTCACTGGACACATTTGCGGAGCTAAGACTTCCTGGCCTCAGCAGGGCTAATATCTAACCCTGGCCATAGCCAGCTCTCGGGGGTCAGTTAAGCACAACTAACAACAAGTCGTGGCGCAGTCCAAACGCTTTACATGTGTGTGTAAAGCTCCAACAAAATCTCTGCTTTGATTTTAAGATAAAAGTTGGCGTTTGCATACTTTTTCATCAGAATGCAGTAGGTCAGAAATGCAGTAAGCAGCTGCCTGCTTTTAATTTCCCGAAACAGTAGCGCGAGTGAGCCTTTGTGCATTTTTCACAAGCTATGAAACTTGCTTCCTGCATTAAACTGGCAGCTGTGTGACACAAAGCGGTGTGTGCCGAACAGCAACATCTGCGTGTGATTTGCCTGTTGCTACCCTGTCATACTCAGTTCATGTGACTTGCTATCATTCATTTGGGTGGATGGCAGTGGTACAGTTTCTTTTACAGGAGTTGTTTTCTAAGCATGCTCGCACACGCACTCGCACATAAGCACACCTCAGGGCCTTTTTGAAAGTCTTCTCTTGTTTCTTTACCGGCATCACCAGGTTTTCACAGATGTGAACATTTGCGAACCACACAGAAAATAATGGCCCTCCTGTTCTGTGTCTTGACTTGATGACATCATACCACTGCTGTGGGGGACCCTGGGAGCTGTGAAACAGGTTATATTATGTAAAACGCAGTGTAATGATTTTGCAAGGTTAGCCGAGACAATGAGCATCTTGTAAATCTCCGTGGTGATTGTAAAACACTGTACAACGCTCTAAACATCAGGGGGAAAAGCACCCTTTATACCTCACATTTACTTTGCGAACAGCACATCAGCTCTCCTGTCACTCCTTTTCTGGGAGGCCTGAATCGACAGCTCTGTCAGATGACAGGCAAGTGTGGGCTGCTGACAGAAAATTTCCCTTTGCAACACTGACATCAGCCGTATTTTTTACACCCTTCCAGCTTTAACTCAGTTACCCCTCTTTCTCTTTTTTCTTCCTCCCGCCCCTCTCGTCCTCATCGCTGTAATTCTGTTGACTCTGTCTCCGTTTTGCTCCCTTACTTTGCACAATAATATCAGACACAAAGAAGGAGAGCCAGAGAGGAGTTTTTGTTTGTCAGTTACAGCATTTGGACCAATGACTTGTCACATCCACAGCCTCTTAATTGGTGTCACACGGTGTCAGGGGACTGGGAAATCTCATAGCACCACGCAGAATGTCACAGAATCCTGTCTCCATACTCAAGAAACATGTGGAGGACGGAGGTAAACAATGCTATAAGCAGTGACATGTTTAAATGTTTTTCCATATATGTTTGGCGATGTAGAAAGTAATAAAATGGATTGAGCTTTGACACAAAAGTAGAGCTGGCTGAGTTGACAAAAAAACATAGCCCCTGACAGCTCAAATTTTGAATTATCTCTGTGTATCAGGTCTGTGTTTCAGAGGTGGAGAATGGCGAGTTTTCTCTGTCAGGTCTTTCACTTCCTGGCTTGTGCTGAAACCAAAGGGCAGGACAGTTCTCATAAATACCACACCCACGGGAATTTGTCTCAGTCTGCTTGGTTTTACAAAAATAAAGAGAGGAAATAAGGAGAGATCATTTTTGGAGGCCCTCACAGGACTGGAGAAACAGAGCAGTCAAGTACAGTTTATAATAAATGCGTGCTTGTGCATATGGTGGCAGCCTTCATATCCGTCCAAGCAGCTGATCCAATATTTTCTCTTCCTCATTTCTCTAACTCTGCTTTCTCCCTTCTTCCTCATTGGTCAGTCACTCTGGCCTCTTCTCCCGTCACTCCTCCCCAGGTGGCAATTATAAGTGGCATGATACTAATGTCTCAACTTCGTGCTCTGCTGCTCACAGACAAGGAAAAAAACTGTCAGTGTTAGGACAAGGAGAGCAGTCTCTCTCTTCTCCCATCTCCCATTTCTACTCCCGCTCCCTCTCTCATTGGCTCTCTCTGGAGGTAGTTGGGGCGGAGGTCTCACCCTGTGACATCGCAGCTCTCAGCTTGTCTCATGCCGGCTCAAGGGCCTTTCAGACACAATGCGGCAACGACACCACTGTGCACTGAGCAATGCGGCATGTGAGCAGGTTGAACTTTGGGCGCAGCGGCGCTATGACTGCGCTGAAGCACAGCTCAAATCGCGTTGTGTCTGAGAGCCACATCAGGTTTCAGCATCATGGTTTAGATGAGGTTCATATTGAATGGCTGACTCACTGTCCTTGAGTTATGTTGCACCATGAGGGGGAGCTTGCATGGATATGTGGTCAAGGAGGAGTGGATCTATATTCGATTTCTCAGATTTCTCATCTCAGATGAGATAAATCTAAAATAAACCTGCATGCACACTCACTCTGAGCTTTTCCTTAGTAGTTGACAGCACTACCTTGACTTTCATAAAAGTCCCGCCAACTTAATGCCTCTGCTTTAAATTCTCGTATTTCTATTTGAAGCCATGCTAGCGGCATGGGCTTAGGGATGTCAGTCCACCATTGTGTCCAGAGTGAAATATCTTAACAACTACTGGATGAAATTTTGCACAGGCATTCATGGTGCTCAGAGGATGAATCCTATTGATTTCTGTGATCCCCTGAGGTTTCCTCTGCTGCCATCAGAGGGGTTGCATGTTTAGCATTTAGTGAAATTCCTTGACAGATAGATTGGCATGACATTTGGTTCAGACGTTCATGTCCCCCTGAGGATGAATTTCTATAACTTTGGTGATCCCTTAACTTTCATCTAGTGCCATCATCAGGTCAAGATATGAATTAGTCCGTCACGTTTGTTTGTTGAATGCCGCTAATTAAATTTTTATCAGCCTCATGTGTGCTTTGTGTTTACTGATAATTGGCAGATGCTAGCATGCTAACATGTTAAAGATTACAAACATGGTAAACACGATACCTGCTTAACATCAGCATGTTAAAATTGTCATTGTACAAGCGTGTTAGCATCCTTTACTTTAGCATTTAGCTCAAAGTTGTGCTTAAATACAGTCATACAGAGCTGCTAGCATAGCTGTAGACTTTTATTCTCATTATCGTTTAGACTGCCTGCGTTACCTCTACTACAATGCAATATCGCACCACTTCTTATGCTTTCAATCCTTTACATGAAACTATTTCTTTCACATCTGCTCTCACATTAGCTTTTTGCTATCAACACCCTCATGCCTCCAAAATGATTACATTACACCTCCTTTCTGACCCCTGAATTAACCTTTATGACATCTATTCCATATATACCTGGGTCGGGAAAAGCCCACATGATTCATTCAAGCATGATTCAGATATCAACTGAGTCAGTATGAATTGATCTTTTTTCCAATGGTGCAGAAACTGAGAAATTATTTAGGGACAGGGGCAGACGTAGATAATAATTCAGGCCAGGAATCTAATATATGTCAGTCTGGGCCAGTCTCCACATTCACTCCTTTCACAACAACATGTCAGCATTTTGTTGAAACATATGTCAGTATGTTGTGTCATTATGTCAGTAACATACCTGTTACTTTCTGTAAAAAACAAATAACAAAAAAAACAAACATCAATACTTAAAAGCCAGGTGTCTTCAATTTCACAAGTTAGTCAATTGCACTTTCATAATCATGGCAACATGAATAAATATTAATAATTTTTGCTCTGCACCTGGCATTTCCTCATAGCTCTGACTGGACTTATGTTTATCATCATGTCTTATCTTATTAGACTTTTGTTGTATTGGTGTGTAAGATGTGGTATTTTATCGAGTGTGTTTGGACACATACAGTCTTATTATTGCAGTGCAATTGGCTTTATTTATTTCACTCCCTCTGATTGGGAGGGGAGAATTTGTGTAATCTATGTTCCATCACTTTGCCAATGTCAGAGGGACACACACACACACACACTGTGCACACACCTGGCTCGGATAGATGTGTGCAGAAATGTACTCAGGAACCTCAGTGATGTGTGAAACAGATGTGCTGATCATTGGCAGCACGAAAGAAAGAGGAGGAATGCATTCTGCAGTGGAGATGGAAATGAGAGAAATGGTGCAGTAGGGCAGAAAGGGCTTTGATACAATTCTAAAGAAAGCTTCCCAGATTTCATTAACCTGAGAATTATGGAGAGTGTAAAACTCCCCTCAATGGACAACACACCTGATATTCCTCTTTACAGAACCCATTCTTTTCTTTTATTCCCATTCCCCCGTTTTCTGTCTTTTTTCATTTTTTTGTATCACTGCTTTGGCAGCGCTCCAACACAAAAGCTTCTTCATTGGCCTGCTGACTGTACAAACAGCTTTACAGCATTCCTGAGCAAGAGTCGTGCCTCCTCGTCACCTTTGTGTACATACTACACCTTGCAAAACTCTCTGATACCCTTCGTGAAGACCTCCCCGGAACATCCCAGCCCTTGTTTTGCTTCAATCCTGTTCTGTATTTTACCACAACCCCACAGATTGCAGCCTTAACTCCTGCTCTGGACATATTTCTTTATCTGTTCTGTGTAAACACTGTGCACACATACAAGTGAGCACATGGTCAGCTCCGTTCTGTGTTTATATTAGTAGGGGATAGAGGCATGCTGGTGGTTTAAGCACTGTAAACACATCTTAAACGGATGTCTGCTAGACAGCGAGGGTGATGTCAGCCCGTGTGCAGCCTGAGCCAAGTTCTGCATTCTGCACATGCAAGCGGTGAAGAGGGTCATCGCATACAGGAAAACATATGACCAAAAAAAGGCAATCCAGCATTGGCTGTGGCATCAGTAGTCTGGAGCAAACACCATTAAGCTAAGAACTGTGACTAGCAGAGCAAAGAATTGAGTTAGCTCAGACAGTCTTTCATCTAGACTCATTAGGTTACAGCTCATTCCTAGGCCTGACACACAACTGCTTCTGTTTTTTTTTTCATTCCTTCGTCGCTTCTTCCTTCCTTCCCTGTGTCTACACCATTTTCCCTGTCTCCCTCTCTTACACACACACACACACACACACACAGAGAGAGAGAGAAAGAAAGAGAGAGAGAGAAAAGAACAAAGCAACAAAACAATATTGACTCTGCATAGTAGAATGACTACTTTTAAGCCAATGTCGCAGCAGACTGCAGCCTGTTTTCAAGTCAGTGAGTCACTCTGAGCAATGGGTAACTGCTGAGAGATGGAGATGGATTCAAGAAGTGTTGTGGTTGGCAGATCTGGCTTACAGGGGCTGTGAGGAAGGAAGACAAGTCCTCTGCCGGTTGATAGGTGTTTCTCTGCCTTAGAAGGCTGTGTTTGGGAACAAGGTTTGTGAACTGTGGGACTAATGGACCATTCAGAGCCGACTGCACGCACGTATTTATGTTCTTGTCTGTCTGTCTGCACACAAAAACACATTTACATACACATATTTGTCTGCTCTGTGTGTAAATGAATAATTCAGAAACAATGCAGCAAATTCCAGGATATTGTTATGGATTCCAATCTGAGTAATTATGTTAACAGCGTCTCACTTTATTTACTCATCCAAAACACATGAATATGTTTTTCAGCACACAGTGATTGGCGGACACCATATCATGGTTCTTATGGTTACTGTATGTTGCACATAAGCAAATGGACAACCGAGTCGGTAAAATAAAGAGCATTCTTGTCTTGCCCCCTTTTTTTTGTTACATGAGCACCTAGTTGGCAGGTGAAGTAGCAAAAACTTGACGATGACAACATATAAATTACAGGAAGATATAGCTGCACATTACATTCATTTTCTAACACTGACAATTCACACCAAATGAGCCATTATACTGCACTAATTAGCTTAGGTACAACACTGTAGGCTAACCTATATAACAAATCAATGCAGTGGTCACGCTTTGTTGCCAGCACTATTAGGTAATTATCTGATATGTTTGATAGTATATATTTAAAACCCAGTGCCTCCACAGAGACAGCTTCCACTCATGTTTTCTGTAGTTTTCATGATTTTCCATCATCTACTGTATACAAATCTCTCCCTGTTCTACACGCAGCTGACTGATAAAACATGTTAAGCAATGCTTTGGGTTTACCCCATAACCCTCATTGTCCTGTCTTTTGCTATCTTTTGTCACAGCATGTCACCAGCCACCCACCAAAAGCACTCACACAGTGACACACACAGTGACACACAGTGACACACACAGTGACACACAGTGACACACACAGTGACACACAGTGACACACACAGTGACACACACAGTGACACACACAGTGTCTCAGTGATAATATACTGCATGACTTACATTTTTGTTTTAGTTTGCTTCAATCAACAATGAACTGAGTAACTTGCATGGGTTTCCTAAGGCAGTATGGGTAGTGTAGTCCCCCAGAGTGTCTGTCTCGGTGTAGGTCGGAGCTCTGTGCTCCCTGTCAGTGTACTAAGGGGATTGGATATGCTCTGCTAATGCTATTAGTGCTGCAGCTGGGGATTACTGTCTCAAAAGGAAAGGGGAGAAGGGCATTAAAAGTGAAAAATCATTGCGTTGGGGGAGTCTTGTGTGACAGAGATTTGCATGTTTGTACATGTATTTGAGCGAGAAAGAGTAAGAGATTAAAAATGGGATATTCCTGCAGACTATTACGCACCAACAAAAATACTAAGCCACTGGCTTTAATGCAGTGTTGTGTGAGCCGTTTTTTTAATTTCATTTGGCTGTTACAGTCCCCTTGGGATTTGAGCTAATTAGTCTATTAAGCTGGCCAGCACCTCTTAGAAACAGACTTATTTTTAGCTAAAGGAGAGATAGATGTCGTGATTATTATTTTTTCAAGAAAGTCACAGTTGAAATCTGATACAGGAGAAGAGGGCTGATCCGTTTGCCCTGCCCTGTGTCAGAAAAACCCATTAAAGTATTGTGTCACAAAAAAAATATTGAAAAGAGAAAACAAGTTATAGTAAAGGCTCATTTCAGATACTTTAAAATGAGCTGAGAACATTGCTGTGGGAACACATGGCACATTATTGTTTTAACATTTTCACCTGTGCGGCAGCTTCGTCCTCCTCCAGTCAGTATCAGACATATGAGCTCAGAGGAGATCTTTGTATTAACTAGCCATGCTGTGCAGCCTGTAGATTGCTTGAGATCAATACTGGAGGAAAATGAGAATCATCCCCACCTAAAATAAGGTACAATACGCATAATATCAAAAACCCTGATGGCAGGACAGAACATCAGCTTTTTGTGTTCCTACAGAAGCAGTAAAGCAGTGTCTTTCTCAGAAGGCTGACCTGAAGGTAGTCAGTCTATATGCACCGTCAGTGGAGGAAGAAGTACTGAGATCTTTAACTTAAGTAAAAGAAGCACAATATAGAAACACTGTTAAAAGTAAAAGTGCTGCATCCAAAATCGTACTTCAGTAAAAGTACTGTAATATTAGCATCAAAATATACTGTGGAAAGTATAAGTGGAAATAGACAACTTTTCTCCCCCCAGTGTTTCCAAGTGGTATTGATGTGGTGACACAGTCACAAAGACTGCCTTAGCATCATGGCTACTGTCCAAAGCAAAAGCAACCATAAGAATTCCAATTGGAAATAAAACTCTAAAAGTTTTGAAACCTCTCAAGTCCCAGTGGTAAGGGGAAACACATATTGATGGGGAAACAGACTTCAATACAACACTGTTGTGCTTTCCATCAAATGAATGCCTGTCTGTTCACTCTTGTCTTACCTCAGTTTCTATCACTCTCCTTTTTCGCCTTCTTTACCTTCTCCATCAGTAGGGTTCTTTGGCAGGGTAGAGTTTTCACAGTTATTCCATTTGTTCCACTGTTACCTGGGGATAGCATCCAGGGAGAACAATGCCTCCTTCCTGTTTTGGTTCCACAATGGCTGACGCACTACCTTGGTGTCGTATATTTTTCCAGGAAACTCTATGCCAGTTCCAACATGAATAGCATAGTGAAAGCAAGGCTTACAGAGAACTAATCTAAACATGGTTGGTGTCATTTTTCTTTTATTTAATTTCATAATCATAATTTAAAGCAAAAAAAGCTGTCGATTGCCCATTTAAAGTACCAAAAGTACTCATTATGCAGAATGGCCCATTTCAGAATCACACATATGTTATATTATTGGATTGTAATTATTGGTGCAGTAATTAATAAACTGATCAAATTGGAGCCAATTTGAAGTACTTTTGTGTAAGTTTGTGTTTAAGTTGATTTATATTTTGTAGTAATAATTTGAATCTGTAAAACTAGTAACTAATGTTAGCAAATAAATGTCGTGGAGTAAAAAGCACAATATTTGTCTCTTAGATGTAGTGGAAGTGGACATGACCTGCTCAGCCACCAGGATGTCCTACAGCTTGCCCTCTGGGTTGATGTGCTCTGTGAATTGTGCGTCTATAACCGGCTGCTGAAGATGAGTGTGTGCCTTCAGGGAAAGGCATTCTGACTTTGCTTTCAGAAAGACGAAATGAAGAAGGGCCCTAAATCATTAAATAACATGCAGCTCATGCATCAAAACAAAAATGGCCTCATGAATATGTACAGTGCGTGTTGAGGACTCACATTCACCACAGGCAATACTATTTCACGAGGTATTTGTTTGTCCAATCAAACAGAAAATCAAAATTTCATATTTCCTGGGGGCTGCCTAAGGTGGTTATGTGAGGTTTTTTTCTCACTGCAGCAGAAGTAATAGTTTGATATTACAAGTACTAACTGTAGACATGGGTCTTGTAACCTTGGAATCTTTTTCATCCCGTTGCTGTCGTCTGGGCTTCAAATTCAGCCCTGTTAGCTCAGAAAGTCAGTGATCCAGTAATGTCGCATAATGTTTCTGTGATAGTTGCGGTCTTACATCTCAAATCAGCTATTCATCTCCATATGAACGTAGTGCAGATTAGTTTTGTTTATGCATTAGCAAGCCATAATAATTGCAAAAAAGTATTTGAATCTCTCAGACAAAAGCATTTTAGTTCTGTTTAAACAACCTAAACCAATAGTGACACCATTTTTGCTATTTCACTGTTATTCTTCTGCCTCTGTCTCTCTCTCTGTCTCTCTCTCTGTTTTAGCATCTGTTCTCTTTCTCCAACACACTCTCGAATAATCATAATCTCCCGTATCTTTTTCCCCTTTTTCTCACAAATTTACACATTTATCTTTCTGCTGGCTGCGATTAGCCTGGAGGTTGTCCTTATGAATATTTACCAACGGTATGAAAGCGCATTTTGCTGAGATTTGTTAACTCCCACCCTGTATATGCATGTGTGTGTGTGTGTGTGTGTGTTATTTTTCAGTACTCTGACCCTCCTCTAGGTAGGGTCATGTATTTGGATCAAACCCCAGAGTGACCTTTGCTACCTAGAGTATGTCAACATCTCTCCCCCGTACAGAGCCTGAGCTACTGTACAGCCATATTCAAGTGTTTTTGGGCCTTTGAAAGAGAAAGTTGAAAGTTGAGTTCTTTCTATGCACAGTACAAGCCCCTTTTTTTCTGCATTGTTAGGTAACTGACTGTACCTTCAGCACGTACTCTGTCTGTCTGTACTTTGCACTCTGGTTTAGCTGTACGCATGCAGTATTGCATTCTGCACACAAGCAAGATAATGCTACAAATTGGCAAGGTTGCAGCTACACTGCACTATTCTCTTATGAGCGGCATTAACAAGGATTTTTTTTTTTTTTTTTTGTCTTTTCAACACTTTTCAACAATTCACATTGCTGTCCCAACAATGGAGTGGCATTCATCTGTGCAAAGCAGTCAGGGACAGCAGTGCTGCACTGGTTGTCAAGCTGACAGCCAGCGGATGGTAAGCGTATTTAACTGAATGGGTTTAACTAGAACAAAGTTACACTATGTCTATTGAACACTGAGCTTTGTGATTTTATTGTTAACTTATTATTATTCCTTGTACTCTTTCAGTTACAGTGTTAACTGTAGCTGAAGTGACGCAAAAACATCTTTTCAGACTACACCTGGAAACAACATGCGAGCACTTGCTTACATTTCTTTAAAAAACAAATGTTTGCACTGAACACTGTTAGTTTGGGAATTCACTTTGGACAAAAGCACTGAAGCCAAATTAATGTAACATAATGGTCACCCTGGGCACTTCAAGGTGAAAAGTGGGTGGTCATGTAGAGTACTTTGATTTTACTCTTTGCTTCACATTAAGGTCTTTCTTGTACGTTTCTTGTTTGATAGGGGTTAGTGGTGTACTATTTATCAGTCTCTTGCCATACTATTGAGAGTTGTTGCTGTTTGTTTCCGTGACTTACAGAAGATGCACTTTGCAGCTTTTTTTTTTTTTTTTTCCTTTTTTGGCAGAAGTAACGCAAAAGGTAATGTAATCAGTGACGCGTTTAACACAGACAGTAATATAGTAACTTATTACTTTCAAATGAAAGAAACTAGTAAAATTAATATATTTTGAGAGTAACTTGGCCAACAGTGCTGACAGGTCTGTTGACAGTCTACATGTGAAGGAATATTAAAAAGAATTCAACACTGTTATGTTTGCCCATTCCGTTTGGTGTGAGTCCCTCTCTCTCGAACAGAGCCAGACAGTGAACCCCCCACCCATCCTCTCTCTGTCTCTCTGATAGAGATGAGGGAAGATGTGTTAAAAATGAATAAATCTGATTCTGCTTTCAGATGATCCATTTTAAAAGCAACTGGAACTGAAGCCTTTAGTATTGTAGTTCTGCTGGTTACTGATTAAACATAGGACAACAGGTTTGAAATGCATTGCGGTTTAGATGCTCATTGTAAAATAAAGTGTGATGTTGTACTGGGTTCGCATCAATAAAAATAAGCTTTAGAAATATTTTGGCCACGAGACAAATGAGATAATAGCCAAGACGTCAGCTGAACCTTTTAGACTTTATAGAATACCTATCTGCATATGTGAGATCATGAACAGGAAACTGATGACATCCACTGCTGCAAAATATTTCTTCTGTTTTGACTGGCATACAATACAATGTTATTTTCTAATTGTATTTCTTACTGCCAAGGGCGAGTCAAATATGTGAACTGCTTCTAGCCACTTCAGTCTGTGTCCTCTGATAGCTGAAAAGGGATCAAAATAAAAACTTTAAATTCTAAACAAATTTGCAATCGATTTATTCAAGTTATGCCTAAGAATTTTGTGTGGGCTTCCCTCAAAATTGTGGAGATTCTTTCTCTCTAAAGGATAAGCATATGGTAGTTTATATGGATACATGTTGTGCCCAAAGTTAAAATTTGTTGAGCTCTGACCTTTGCAAGCGCAGCAAATTGCTGAAGGCTACTGGTTGTGCTGAGAATAAAGATAAGGAGGATAACAATTAAAGAGTGATTCTGATATGCTATAACAAATCAACAAATGGAGAGCAGAAGAAAAGTTTATTTCTTTATTTTAAATGGGCAAAGTAGCAGCATCAATGTCGTTGTAGCTGCTGTTCGCAGTGCTCATATTGTGGGATGTGGGTTCTTTAAACATGACCCCTGGTAATCTGAGATTGTGAAATATAATTAACAAACCAATAACTAATGCTAAGTATTTGCAAATACACTGTATTTACCAGTAAGTTACAGTATATTCCCACCCAAGTGCCTTGTTTTTTTCTGCTATACGTACATTATGAGAAAGAGGCTAAATTGACTACAATACAGGGATGGTCTGACAAATCCAAATCAAGGTGAACAGAAGTCTGAATGTCGTAATAATTACGCCAGCAGTTCTACCACCATCATCATGCATACACCTAATCAATGGTCATTTCCCTTAAGGGGAGCAGCGATGTTGTTAATTAATAGTTCCAATGAGCAGTGTGCTCTGTGAGCGCGCGTGTGACTGGTTAGTGTTAATGTCTTTAATGAATAGATGCCGCATAGGTGGCACACGGAGCCTGTAGACACCTGCTGCTCCCATTAGTCCCTAAGAGACTTGACTTTCAAATCTGAGCAGGTTATTCAGTGTTCCACAGTGTACCCAGAGCACATGAGTGTTCAATGATAATACCACCTTATTCAGATACATGCTTCTTCAAGAGGCAGTGGCACATTCTTCACAGACCTTAAGTTGAGCAGCAAGTATGATTTAGCAGCCTGCGTGGACAAACAGACACAGGTATGATGAGAAATTCCCCACTTGCGACCATCTGTTGCCTCCCACCTTGTCTAAACCATACTCTGCTCCCATGACCTTCCTTTGCCAAGCTCGCTGATTAAATCATCCTTGCAAGAATTTCAACAATCACTGTGCGGTGAGTCCCACTTCCTACCTGTTCCTATGGCTACTGGAAAGACAGAGAACAGAACTGTGGGGGATGTAGGTTTTTATTCTTAATTGGTCTGACTACTCTGCTTCTGTCCAGCTCCGGGGGTACAGTGGCATTGCTCATCTTGATCTGATGATGACGATGTAGGGTGGTCTTCGAAACAGAATGCAAGAGTGAGGGACAGAGGGGAGGAGGCGGGATGACAGCTACTTGAAAGATTGAGCTTCAGGGGTCACCGGTGTGGTGGTAATGCTGCAGGACTCATTGAGTTACAGGACCTGAAGGTGGAGAGGAGGTCTCGCCTCTGCTATCTCGCCCTCATTCTCTCTCCTTTATAGCACTTATCCCTCTATCTCTTTCCCTCCCTCTGTCCCTGTGTTCTTTCTTGGTAACCCATTGAGCTCCTGTCGTCATTCTGAATCAGCCCACTAAATGACAGTTAAAACCAACCTCCAGGAAGGTAATAATTACACCAGTGGGGACAGCCATTTTTTTTTTCCTGTGTGTCTATCTGCCTGCACATGATCCATTCATTTCACTGGTCAGTCAGAGTGTACTTCCCTTGTTGGTAATGGGCTGAAATGTGTCTTATCAAAAGGCTGCAGGCCTCAGTGTGCTGGCAGGAGCAATGGTGAAAAGTAAAAGAACCACAAACAGGAACTATAGCCTGGTTCCAGGAACTACCACACATCAACTACCCCCCCCCCCCC
>JBBPCS010000023.1:4784329-4798352 GCA_037974645.1 Hollardia meadi
GTGTGTGTGTGTGTGTGTGTGTGTGTGTGTGTGTGTGTGTGTGTGTGTGTGTGTGTGTGTGTGTGTGTGTTTCCAAGAGCTGAAATATGGCTGAAAGACATCTGGTGTAATGAGGCCAAGGTGATTTATAAGTGCAGAATGCTCCATTCCCTCAGCACGTACATGCTGTACACTGTGACGTTCACTTTCTTTTAATTGCTTGCTGACTAAAAGCAAATGAAACTATGCTTTTCCGACCTGACAAACCTGACAAAAGCAAATTGGTTCAAGTTTTAAAATCTATATTGGTGGTGAGACTACTGTATATGGAGGCTGTTTTTCAAAACTTCTACCTGACATGTTAAAAGATGCTTTGCAGCTTTGATTGAAGAAAGAATAGAATTTGATTGTCTGAAAAAGGCTTGCTGTGTGAAGAGACCAGACAATAATCTGAAAGCAATAGGACGGGAGGGAGACAGGCAGAGTGGAGACAAGGGGGGAAGATGGAGCAATCGAGAGAGTGCGTGAGAGACAGATGCATGCAGGTAGTCTGTTAGCATATGAACGTCTCAGTGGAAGACAGGCAGACAGTTCAAGGCAGAACAGAGTCAGCTTGAGTGGGTCTTGTAGTCATACACTCAAGCCAGAGGGAGCACTGCTTTGAATCAGACAGGCTTACCATTAACTTGTACTGACACTGTTTAGAGAGTGGGTAAAACAGAGGAGAAAAGAGGCAGAGAGAAGCCAGGACATTTGCATCGCAGGCATTGATAGGTGGGGAATTCAGGCTCATGCAGAACTGAATTGTTTCAACAACAACAACAACAAAGCACCAGAAAATGGGGTTACTGGTGAAAACAGAGGCTATGAGCAGTGCAAGTTCAAGCTTCACAAGAGGACACTCAAAAGTTCACTTCACACAAACTGGTTATTGAAGCTCTGATGGCTGCAATCATACTAGCCAAAAGGTGCTCAAAGGGTGCAGATCTCCTAAAATGTAGTCGAGGAAGTATGTCTGCTTGTCATTGGGAAAGGAAGGTAACCGGTCCTTTACAAAATGCTGTGAGTTTTGTTTGGGTGGAGGAACTTTGTGGCTGTTGGCCTGTGGTCTTACTGGTGATCATCACCCACTCACTGATATTTCCCCAGACTGGTCGGATGCTTCAATGTGTCATTTTAAATTCATTGGCGATGTTGCTGATCTTCGGACAGGAACAATTAATATCTCAAAATATGAGATTTTTTTTCCCATTGGAATCTGTACTGCTTTGTTCATTCAAGCGAATGTTATTATTATTATTATTCAAGTCAAATATATAATTATTATTATTATTATTGGTACCTGCCTCCGAATTGTCAGTTACAGTAGCCATGCTGCCATGCCAGGTGCCAAAAATAACAGTGCATAAGCGTTCATGTTCATGTTCATTAGTAGTTGTTTCAGATCAGCCCGTTCTCATCCGTCAGATATCGATGATTTGTCACAGCCTCTTGCATCTTATCCAGACGCACAAGGTGTACATCTGTTGACACATCTATCTTTGTACAATGTACCTGCAACATAAAGCCATCTGCGTCAGTATCAGACGAGATGAACAGATAAGCGCCATGTAGTTTACAAAGCAAGAAAGTGCCAAGAGGGGTGGAGGTCGTGGGTGCGGTGGAGGGTCACACCCACTACCTTCACCGGTCTTTTCCTGAACTTAACCAAGTTGGTTTTGTGCCTAAAACTTAACCAAATGTCACTGATATTTTGTGCCTGAGCTTAACCAAAGTAACATTGTGCATTGCTCTGAGACGCTAAAGGGAAGGCTTAGCATGTCGGCCGGCGATGCCAAAGGGCTGCTTGTGCTTCCGGATAAAAGCGAGGGGGCCCATGACAAAAGGTCGGTATGTGACGACCTGGGATGAGAACGCGTTGAATGGATACAGTTAACAGTTCACCAAGAATATGAGCAATGGACGCACTCTTTTAGTTCATTTCCTTAACTACAAGCAGAAAAATTATGATTTCACTGTCTCTGTCACTATCTCCAAGAAACAAAATCATCCACTCATTTCAAAAACACATTAACGGCTGTAGATATCAGACAGTTATCCAAATCAGATGGCACTGTATTATAAGTGATTCTTGAGGAACATTTTAAACTGTGTTATTCTGCAACTGATTGAGCAGCCAGATAATCGCATTGAAGCAGCTTGCCTTGCCCTGTAGTAAATGGAAGGACCAAAACCATCGAAATAAAAACATTCCGTAATGTTAATCCATCATAGTGTTGTGTTTTCTACTCTCCAGCTTGAGTTCAAGGCAAGAATTCCTGTATTCTGTAGTCTGCCAATTCAACCGTTAAACATCCATTTGATAACCAAAAAAATATTCTTTAATCACGGTTTCATGAGAGAAGGTCAAAGCCTTTTTGAATGTTTTTGAATTTTGAACATATAATTTAATAACACACAAAGGTTGACAGAGAGGTTTTGCAGCTGATCATTATTCCCAAATATAGCTTGATGTCAGAAAACTTACATTGTCACAGTTAATCAAACACACACACACACACACACACACTTAGTTGGAGTTTACATGTGTCTAGTCACCCAGCGGGTATGTGCCCTGAAAATCAAAAGACATTAACCAATTAACATTGATCAATAGTCACAGCCAGACTGGGAGCAAGCCAGAGTAGAAGCATTATTAATGTGTGCCTCAAGGCCAATCAGCAGGCTGGGAGTACGATTGCTCTCAGCCAATGAAAATGCTCGAAGAACTCTTGAAATTCTGCTGCTCTCCAATACAAAGTACCTTTCCTGCTGTATCTAGGCAGATCAGGCCGCATGTGGAAATGAAAGGGAGAGATGGGGAGATAGACCGAGGAAGAGTGGGAGAGTGTATGTGTTAGGTTGTGAAAGCAGGTGTCATAGTGGGCCACAGTGGGCAGCAGGTAATCCCACTGAGATAAGCAGTAGCATGACAGCCAACCTTCAATTCCCCATGGGAGGTGGTACTGTGGAGCTGCCGCAAGGTTGGTCTCCCCATCCTCTGGAAATAAATTTATATCAAGGATTAATGGGAAAAGATGGATAGGGGATGCTTTTTGATGGGGGAAGACTGACTGGAGTAAAGAGAAACAAGCGAAAGCGACAAGGGCAGATATTTGTTTTGCACATTTTGCACACACATATATAAACATGTCCGCACAGACAGATCACAGCGGCAGCTCTGCACCTCTACTGCTCTGTATTCATGATGAAGAGAGCAAATATCAGCATGGGGCTCGGGATTGTATGGGGGATCGAGGAGGAAAGCAGGGTATGAAGGGGAAAAGGGGAGTTCAAAAAAAAAAAGAGGAGGAGGAGGAGGAGATATCTAAAATATTACACCTATCAGGGCGAGTGTTCAGTGGAGCAGGCATTATGAGAGTGTAAATTGCATTCCCTCCTTCCCCCCTTGGGCTGCTGGCTGCTGGATGAATATAATCACCCGCAGCACCAAGCACCCAGGCACACACACACACACACACACACACTGCAGCATCTATAGACACTAGCAGAATGTTCGACAGAGTGCCATGATGCGTGTATGTTTATTGTCACAGAAGTCTCCAATCATGAATCGATCTGGCATCTATTCTCCGGCCTATTCTTTCTCAAAAATTATGTTAAGTATTGACACAATAATTTGTCTTAATTGGGAGGAGATCAATAGTGATTCACTGGGCCTCGCAAAACATCCATCGTCAAGTGGGACAGCCTCTGATGTGGCAGGATGGAGGAGAGTCTTCACTAGTTGATATTCCCTCTGTTTTTTAATTTCCTGTCTTTATTTTGACTTAACTTACATTTACTTAAAAACTGTTTCTGCACTGAGTACTTTTACTGTCAACACTTTAAGTACATTTTCCTGATTAAAGTGATTATAAGTTATACAGGAATTATTAGTACTTACTTACTTAAGTAAAGGATGCAAACAAAATGTACTCAATCAACTTATGTGTTGTGGTGATGAGAGTTTATAGTGAAGTAGACCTATTTTGAAGACTGACCTCATTTATTTTATTCGCCAAAGTAGATTCTTACCTGCATTTGGTAAGTGGCAGGTGCTAATTTTGGAAGAAAAAAAACAACAGAACTACTTTAATAATCTATTAATTATTATAAATCAGCCAAGCCACATCAAAGTCATATCAAACATTCTTTTGTCCAAGAGATTAAATGTAATTCTTTGTCTAATGTGAGAGTAAAATGAGTATCTTTTGGGTTTTGGATTGGTGGTCTGACAAAACAAGCAATTTAACAACGTCACGTTGAACTTGTAAAACTTGTGATTTTACATACATTTTATACACCAAATGAATCAAACAATAAATGCCAGATTAATGTAGAATTAAAAGTATGATACCATCATTTGGACAGGGCATCAATCTCTCTGTTTTCTATCTTTTTCTGTCGCTCCATGTATTACAGTCTGTTAGCAGAAGCAGATGGAAAGCTATTCCTCTTTATCTCCGCTCTTGAAGCTAATTCGTCTCTTGATGGGACCTTGAGGAACTAAGCGAATTTCGCAAGTGCATAGTGTAGGTCACAAAGAGGGAAAAGACAGCAGAACTGATCGGCCTTCTTTATGACAAACGCAGTGGCAGGCCCAGATGTCAAGGATGTTAGGTTAGTTAGTAGTAGTTATTACTTCTTTACATTAGGCAACAGTACTAACACTATTCTAATTTGCCTCTTTCCATGTCCCTATCCTCCTCATTCGTCCCGCTTTTCTTTCTGGCCCACCTTGTCTCCTCCTACTTCCTCCTCCGCCTCCTCTCTCACCCCATCAGGGCCGCTGTTCCAGGGAGAACTGTAAGTACCTGCATCCTCCTCCCCACCTAAAGACCCAGCTGGAGATCAATGGAAGGAACAACCTCATCCAGCAGAAAAACATGGCCATGCTGGCCCAGCAGATGCAGCTCGCCAACGCCATGATACCCGGCACACAGCTACAGCCGGTGGTGAGAGGACACATATATACATATATGAGATACATATACAAATGCAAATAACACAAGCACAAGGTCACAGTCGTGGTTCTGGTTTCAATGATGTAACACAAAACGAAAACAGTTTGTTAGTTTCATGAAGCTGGTTTAAAATATAACTGGAGTGCAGCAAGAACACTAAATAACACATAAAAATACTGTAACCTGCAGGCTGCTTTTGCACGGTCAGTTGACCAACAGCCATTGGTGTAATTATCACAATATGATTTTATTCACTAAGAGAACTGGATACCTCGTGTCAACATTCTTTTTAAGCAAAGCTCACTGTGGGTACGTTGTAAAAGGTTTCTGCGTTTCCAGAGAGTCGTTCTCTGGCCGAACTGACTGGCTTCCTGGCTACCAGCAGACATGAATGGCACACAAACACAATACAATACAATACAGATGTCTCAAATTTAGATAATGCAAAGAGCGAGAGTGTATGGGGAAAAGTTTTATTTGAGCCAGAGGACGTCATGTAATCTGCTAATTTTACTGTGCCCTACGCTGCCCACAGAGCCCAGCCCAGTTTCCCAGTTACGAAAAAATTTAAAGACCAAACATGGATTTAGTTTGTGATTCTGTGAGAAAAGAGAGAGATGAACTCAATTAAAAGTTTCTGTTCTAAACAGAACAAAAAACAATCCAAGTGATTATGACATACTAATGGGATTTTTTTCAGTCAAATTGATTACTGAACTCTTGAACTTTGAAAGCTTCTGGGAAATTTGGCTATGCAGTTTAATTTACTTTTAGTGTGCCTGTAACATGCTTCACGGGATGTTCTGGCAAGGTTTGACTGACTTGAATAAAGGTAAGGAGGTGCAATCACATGATCAGCACTAGGCCAGTTACAAAATGCTGATCATGGTTTTGATTAGGGAGGCACGATATGGATTTTTTTTTTCAGCCGATGCTGATAACCGATAATTACGTGCTTCTCATGACCAATACCAATAAGATAAGTTTTAAAAAGTTCACAACCTGTCATTTATGCACATCTGAGGGTACAAAATTCTAAGATGTATTAAGCAAAGATGGATGTATTAATAGTCCATGGCTCTAATAAGACTTGTGTTTAAACTCATTTTAACACCCTCCTGAGGGACAAAGTAAGGGAGACATTTGCATTACATGTCCCTTGTGGAAGCTGTATTTCAAATTTCAATAGTGTCTTGCTCTAAAACTTGTAGACGACATGTTTGGTTCTGTATTCTTGGCTCTACCCAGGTGTAGCAGTTTGATGTCATAACCATGACAACCGCTTGCTGCTCTTCTTCTTCTTCTCCCTCTTTTCTGTATTTATTGGCAGAGTGCAAATCAACTTTAGAGGCAGGTATTGGAGTTGTGTAAATGATGTAAGTCAAGGAAAGCAATTGTATTATCAGCTCTACAACTTATTTATTGGTTCTAATTTTCTTTTCAGCTGAAACCTGATAATAATTTCCCATTATGTGGCCGATAATTTATCAGTCAGATGTATATTGTGCATTCCTAGCTTTGATTCTTTACCTCTGTTAATTCACATTAAACAGCCAAAATGACCAAATATTTAGCTGGATAAGAATAATTTAATTTTAACGTAAAAGTTTAGTCTTGACCAAAAGAAAAGAAACACAATAATGAAGACTGTGGGATTTGGTTGAAGAGATCCAGACAAAGCTACCAAGACCTCGAGTTAAACTTTTTTTTGTCTAATTATCAGTAAGTTCATCTATGGCTAACATGATACATTCATCTGGCTGTTACCTTTGTGGTTAATAGATTAATTCTTTGGTCTTTACAAGGTCAAAAAATAGTGAAAAATGGGCTGAGAAACCTTCAACTATTTTGTGCAACCAACAATCCAAAAACCAGATATATATTATATAATATTTCATTTCCAGAATGTAATCAAAGAAAAGCAGCCAATAAAAAAACCCCAAAAACCCCCGCAAACATACATACAGTTATTTACAACGATGTAATTGAAGAAAAGTAACAAATGATCGCATTTGAGGAGCTGGAGCCGAGCTTGAAAAGTGAACTAAATGATTAGTCAATTATCAAAATGGTTGTGGATTGACTTCCTGTCGATTGACTCATCAATCGGTTGACTAATTGTTCCAGTTTAAAGTTAATTAACATATCATTAGCCTGGATTATTCAAGCAGTGTTTGAACAATAGGGCCTAGGTGTTTGACACTCATTGCTGTGGGGGTACTTTGATCGATAAAATATGATGTTATTATCATGCAGTCATTAAAACACACACAGATCCATGCATGTATGCTCCGTGGATCTTAAGGTGATGGTCGAAGTCCCAGTCAGCCAGTTTAAATGAATCTTTCCCTGCCTGGTCCATGAGACCTCTGAGAGTCGATGAAAGCTGTCAGTCAGCCTTGAAGTAGTGTCTCCTCCTCTGTCCTCAATGTTTCATAGCACTGGAGTGAAATTGTCCCAGACTATTCGAAAGAGCTTCAGATGCAGCATACTTGGACGCACACTCATGCACGTACACACTTAACCAGTGGCTTATCAGCCTTGTCTGGGAAGGAGGGGCTGAGTCAAAAGGCCCATTGAGAGGAACAGAGGAAACCATGAAAGGGTTTAAGAAGCAGTAGATCTCCCTGGGAGTGCAAAAGCCTTCCTTTTCTGTTTATGTCACGGGGAGAGAGACAGTAAGGGGAGGAGAGGAGGAGGAGAAAGACACGCTGACAGAGAAGGACACAGCAGAAGAAAAAAGGGAGGACCAAGAGAGGCAGGAAGAGATAAATGGACAGAGTAAAGTCAGGTGGGTAAAATGAAGGAGATAGGATGGCTTTAAACCTGTGCTACAAAGAGAAGTCAAGAAAACAGAGCCATGTTGTGTGCAAAGGGAACAAAGGGTAAGACCAGGTACCAGCCTTTCCAGGAATCACACTCTCTTCCTTCATCCCTCCCTGGTGACTGTAGCTTAGTTTCCTCCCCGTCCTCAGTATCTCTACAACATTTTATCTGCTGTTCTCCTGCCTTTTTGTCTATAGCTGTGCCCCCTATACACCCACGTGCATAGGTAACTGCTTCCATTTCACAAGTGAAGCTGTGCACAGGGTAAAGTAATTAGGCTCCATTACAGCTGGTTGGAGTGACGGTACTCATCATGCTTTTTATTACAGTCAACGTCAGCTGACAGCCCACGTTGCAATTATGTCTATCTACTGCACTGTATCACTCACTCGCTCACTAACTCGCTCACTCGCATGTCTATCTAAAGGAAATTTATTGTACATGTTTGATGTGGACGGTGTATAAAAATAAATGAAATATAAAACCATATAAACCACAAGGGACTGGCCCTCCAGTGGTGTCATACTTCTGAAATTAGATGTATGTCCATGTGTGGGTGGGACGTGCAGGAGGTAGGCTTGTGTTGAAAAAGTGGTTGCAAAAACAAACCAACCTCAGAGTGTTATGATGTAGCAACCCAATCAAATCAAATCAAATCTTCAAATCTGAATTCAGGTTTTGGTACAGACATTCAGAATCACTAACATATTTTAGGCTTTTATTCATATGTTAGCATTTAAGAAAAATAAACTAATTCAGTCTTACAAACAAAAAGGTAAGTCAATAAGCAGTAAAACACAGTTTTGCTGCTACTGCCTGCCTCAGTATGACTATGTTGGGTGATGTTAGCTAAAGTTGCCAAAGTTTAAACAGATAAAGTTGCGCAATGAGTCGGTTCGTGACTCTTAACTTTTCTTTACTTGTCTTTGTGTTACACTGCATTCACTGATACATTGATTATTTAACTACTTTTTCTTATCATATTGTGTTTGTTTTTTTTTACTTTTAATTGCAAAAAGTTGTCTCATTGTTGACATTTGTAGTCCTAAAAAAAGTCTAACTTCTAACATGATTTAAACAACGTTTTTTATGATAAAGTTTATTAGTGATGAATTTATTAGTTATTAGTTTATTAGGTTTCATTTATTAGTAATGAATATCTTAATATATCTTATTTTATGCAATATAAGTATTACATAAAATAAAACGTAGATAAGATACTGTGAATTTTAAAGGCAGTTAAACACACAGTATGTGAATCAGCTTAATAATAGACATGTTTTCAATATTTATTGAATGTTATTTTTCAAATTATTAACAGGATTATTTTTACATCAGGTAAAAAAAACTGTTCTAGATGATCACATTGCTTTTGATCTTTCTATTTAATTCTTATAAAGCAAATAGCGTTGTTTGGTCTCGTTCCTGACGTATTTGCAATGTGCATTTTGTATGAGTAAGTAAATGTATGTAAAAGGGGAAATCTTTAAAACTAAAAGACTATCTGAGAAAGAGCTACACAAACACCACGTCCATGCTGCAACACAAATTGCTGACAGGAGGCATGCAGTGGGATATTTTTCTGTTCCTATTGTGTAATTGTGCTCAATTTAACATAACTGATTCATACCAAGAATCTGCATACGTCATGGCATAACATTTTTGGAAGTGAGTCAGTGTTAAATGAAGAGATATTCCAGAAAAGGTCAATAACAGGGTAACAAACGTTTTGCAGAATGACATCACTGTATTGTTACGACCTCATGAGTCTTTTCACTGATATCATACCATCATACCATTTCATCCCAACTGGTATCTGAGCACTTTGAGGAAGACACATTTACTTGTCCTTCTGTAACCTTGTGATAGATCGTGATTATAATTCTTCAGACATTCCAGAGGGCAGAATTAGAAAGGACATTATTCCTGACTTTCTGATTCATCCCAGAGCAGCACAGAGGTTTTAGGAGGAACAGGAGGAATGTAGCTGTCCAGCCCTGGCTGCCGCTGCTCTATTACTCACTGTGTCATGTTGGCAGAGGCTCAAGAGACAATCCTCAGACTGGGGCTGAGGTCATGAACGTGCAGGGGAAACTATGTCAGCTAGCATACTCCTTAGCCTCCCTCTTACAGAATGTGGACCTTTTCTCTGTAAAACTTTACAATAAGGTACACACATTTGTGAGTAGTTACTGGGGAACTAACGAGGAACCAGTGGCTGGTTAATGATTAGTCAATGGTTAGTTAATGAGTAACTCTTAAACAAATTTCACATAGTAGCTATTGATTTGTTAATGATTAGTTAATTAAATAACTAATGAGGACCTAATGAAGAACTAATGATTAGTTAATGAACAACTCCTAATTGAATATAGTAGCTAAAAAAATAGATAACTCTATAAAATAGTTTAATTCAAACTATAATTACAATATAAATTGTTTGATATTGTTTTATACTGCAATGCATATTCAGACAATAATAATCCTAGCATAGATCATATGCAGAAAAAGAATACATTTGCTGCTAATGTTTTGCATTAACTTTTTAGTCTTATAATTGTAAAATAATTTTGAGCAGCCACATTTGCGGAAACCTTACTTTACTTTTGCGCATGTGCAGGACAGGTGCAGGCATGCTGGTGTATTTGTTTACATTTACATGACAATATTGCTGTTTAGTAATTACTTAATAAGCAATTAGTAGCAAATAAGCAATTAGTACCAATTTTTAATGGTGAGGACAGGTAAGTTCATTTATATTTTGTAAAGGCATGCGCTAATTATTCCTCATTAGTTCCTCAGTAACTACTCGAAAATGTGTGTACCTCATTGTATAGTGTTACCCTTTTCTCGTTAAACTCCAGTAAAGCATGTATAGGCAGTACACTTTTATGCAGCAGAGCCTCCCCCCTCATGCACACACAGCTTGACGTTCCTCATCGTTATTACTCTCATATATGTGTGTGATCTCTGGTGTATTAAGTGTGTGAATCCATTGGAATCCATGTGGGGGGGGGGGGGGGAAGTTAACACCACATACAGCGTGTGTAGGCCTCATTTTTGTGTTAACTCTGATGAAAAACAAGCAGCCATCAAAGAAAACATTGTTTTTCCTCAGATGTAAACCCATTAATTGTCTATTTTTGCCATCTTCTTTCTGCTCACATCACCAACCACAGTTCATATCCTCTGCTTGGCTGTAGTTAATGCATACATCTCTTTTTTCACCATCTACTGTCACATTTCTTCAGTGGGTAATTTAAGTAGGAGTGAGGAATAATGACATTATGCTCACTGGTAGATGTAATTTAATATTCAGCGTTTTTATATATAGACTTTGTGAAAAATATGAGTGACAGAGGTCCTCTCCATTGTTGCTGAATTTAGACCGACTCTCTCATTTTGCTTGTGCCCACAGCCCATGTTTTCAGTCACACCCAGCCTTGCAACCAACGTCAATGCTGCTGCGGTGGCAGCCGCTGCGTTTAACCCCTACCTTGGCCCTGTGTCGCCCGGCCTAATGCCTGCTGACATCTTGCCCAGTGCCCCTGTACTGGTCACCAGCAACCCCAGTGTCCCTGTACCAGCTGCTGCTGCTGCTGCTGCTGCACAGAAACTCATGAGAACAGACAGACTGGAGGTGAGAAACACATTAACAAACAGACACAATTACAAATAGAAAAAATATGACAGATTATGCCAACACACACACGACAGATCACACAGATGAAAGGATTTGCATAATTACTTTTTCACTTTCATATCAGTCACAGATTAAGAGATATATTAACAAAACACTAATAAACATTAGACCCGGTGAGGATCTTCTTTTCCAGCTATGCAAACAGATTGGGCTTTGAAATGTGGGCTGTGCCTGTTTGAATATTAAACACGTGCGTTGGAAAGTCTTGCCTCAACAGTTTCTGTTTGTAGACTTTAATTATGTATTTGATGCACAGTTTCTGTTACAGTAACTACAACCCATTACCATAATACAGTCATTACGCAGACTTAAGCAAAGAGAAGGAGATGTTAATGAGAGTATCTCTCTACCAACATTACCTTTGTCGATGCAACATCCCATCAACAGGCAGGACACAACATTGTTTGGCACAAGCTTCAGTTATATTGTGTCAGTGTGTAATTTTCAGAAAAGTCTTCAATCCCTTCCATGTAAGCAATCAGTCATTTGAAACCTGATGAGTGCAGCTCCTCTAGCTGTGTGTGTTCAGATAATCATTAATTGGACAGTAAGTCGATCTCATCCATTATGCAGCCCCACCCGGGAAACACTTTTGCAGCGGAATAATGGGGAAATCGTTGGAGGCAGGCAGGAGACGTGCGAGAACATTAGGAAGGTTACATTTAAAATGTAATGTTGGGTAGCTAGGTAATTAATGGGGGTGAGGCTGAAGAAGTCTCTGGGCCCGACTGAACGAGTGGATGACATGCAGTGTGAGGGAATGGGTCCATGACAGGAAAGAGGGAAGAAGGCGAGAGATAGGAAACCAATTTGTAGACCTGTTGTAGTCACCAGGGGAGGGAGCTGGGACAAGCAGAGACAAAGATCACAGAAACAAAGGAAAGAGTGTTGATTGAATTTAACTGAGAAGTTGGGGAGGCAAGAATTTGTTAGGAAAAGAAGAAGGTCGTGATTCGGACTGGGACTGAAACGATTGTCTGGCAAAGGATTGATAGCATTCTGCACCACAGTCCACTAACAGGCAAGGAGATGAAATATTTATTAGCCAAATGCAATAATTGGCAGTGGAGGGAAAATCTGCTCATTTTCACTGCTTTTCTCTGTAAGATATTGAGGCCCAGTGGTCAACACACTGCCTGTAGGTCTCAGGCTGTGTGTACTGGTGAAGCTTTTTGATTGGGAGATTTCAGACCCTATAGTCTAATTTGTCACGAACTAGATTTGCTAAAAATATTGCAGAGAAAAGGTCCCAGCCGTATTTTGGCTTCTGGTGTGTGTGTCGTTCAAAATAAACATAGCTGGAATTCTGTGGCCTGACACACACAGCAGTCAGTCGATATGTCACAGACTATTTTCTTGAGGCTGAGAGAAATTCCTATTTTAGTCGACAACTTACCAGACTGTTTTCCCCAAGAAATATTTACAGTCTCTCTGTCTTTCTCTCTTATGGAGCCATATTTCAGCCTTTCAGCATACACAAAACTCATATGTTGCTCACCTGCAACCATGTTGACATAAATGGCCCAGAGGGAAAGTTACCATGGGGACAGAAATATGATTACCAGGCCCTGTTTTTGTTTGTCCAGCTAAGCACTTCCACTGGTTTAACTCTCTAATGCATGATTAAGCACTGTTAGGAAAAAACACACTGGTCCACACCTGGTGCATTGAACATCAAATTGCTTCCCTTTAGTCTTCCCTTTCTTCTGAAGCCACACTCCCTCGATCCGCAATGACTCTCGCTCTGTCTCCTTGATCCCCATCTCTCTGTCCTCTACTCTTTTTCCCTCTATTCATCAACCACTCATACATTTTCCTTTCTCTCTCTCTTGTTTCCTCCCTCCCTTTCCCACCCGCCTCTTCAACATCTGCCTGACAACAAGGCAGTCTCTCTTTAAAAAAGCAAGACCAGTAGCGGCAGCGGCAGTGGTAATGCTGGCTGGTGGGAAATGATTGTGCGTGAGCGTGCACGTGGAGTTGTACATTGATGTGTGAACGTGTGAGTGCACGGAGAGGTACATAAGAGAAAGAAGAGACAGACAGACAGAGAGAGAGAGAGAGTCCTGCCCCATCACTCACAAAGATCGGTGATTGTGGATGATGAGCTGTCGTGACAGGAGACGGAGCAGGGTTAGCTTGTACATAACAGCGTCGGTGGCCTTTTGTTCTGGCAGCTCTTTCTCCACAAATCAAATCCTTTATGCATGCAGACAGTGAGACTGGTAAACAGACATTTAGTAAATGGCTTGCTCTATCACAATAACTGATAGATCGATAAAACGTACCATGAAATTACATTTCATTCGGAGTAGGATTCCGAGTGCATTTCAGACACAGTGCTCGGACTGAGGTCTTAAGTTACTGCACAGCTCTTAAAGTGTCAAAATTTAATTCTGGGAAAAAATTCTGCCTCATAATTTGTATGTGCACCCACCTTGTGTGTGTGTGTGTGTGTGTGTGTGTGTGTGTGTGTGTGTGTGTGTGTGTGTGTGTGTGTGTGTGTGTGTGT
>JBBPCS010000023.1:4820391-4831868 GCA_037974645.1 Hollardia meadi
CCCCCCCCCCCCCCCCCCCCCCCCCCCCCCCCCCCCCCCCCCCCAGCTACCTGAGCTGTTTACTAAAAACGAAAGACTTCACCTGACTGAACTGACCTTTCTTTTAAGGTCCATCCAGTGTGAATTTTAGCTCTCTGCAATCACATCGGGAGAGCAGGAGAATATGATACTTTAGATTAGTTACACTTGTCACCATAAGAACTTACTGTGAAGGTCAACTGTGACATGAAATCTGTCCAGCATTTCTCAGATGAACTGTTCTTTTTGGCCACTTAGGGCAGCAGACACTGACATATCGTCACCTTTTTTAAATTGATATCTTACACATATTAGCAAACAGTTGTCTATTTACACATTCATCATGCTCGGAGCAGCAGGCTAAATATTCACTATATATTAGATATATAAAAATATCTGGCTCTTTACCTGCTAAATGCTCCACTGTTTTTTCATGCAAGTTCTGCCTGCCCGCTGTTTGGTTCTGGGCAGGTAGCATATAATGGGTTTTTGGAGCATTTTTGCTGACAGCTGTGGCTAGAAACAATGTTAATGAGAGTGGTTATCCAGTGAACCACAACAGCAGATATGTGGGCTGTAAAACCAAAACAATGAGCTGAAATATGCTAAAATTCTCTGTATAGCTGATAACCGCAGAGCCAAGTGTTGATTCTCTATGCAGGTTTACTGCCACAAATGACCCCTTTCACATACAAGTAGTCGTTTGATCCATTGTTAGTATTAAAATATCAAGCATAGCGGTGTTAAGTAAACTGCCCTTTCTATGATTACAAAGTAGTAACTAATGAGGAGAGGGAGCTCATATGTCTTGTAGAATAAACAAGATTTTTCATTCAGTTATACACTGTACACAAACCTGTTTATGAATGGTATGTAGAATGGGTTGTGGATTAAACAGAGCATCACTCTTAGGACTGCATAATGTCTACCCATGTTGCAAGTGTGCAAACTTTACCTTTCAAAAAGCCTGATTAGATATCACAAAAAATATGTTTTGGTTACAAATATGCAAGATGAAAAAATGTCAGCACTGTGATCCTGTTGCCCGCTGCTCACTAATACAAACATGGCATTAACATTTTTGACAGCTTACTCACTGTGTGAGTACACTGTGTTTGGTACCAAGTTTGTTACCAAGTGAGCCATGCAGTGTCATTACAGCAGGTCCCGCAGGGAAAGAGTCAGTCAGGCTATCAGACATGCAATTCCTGAAAATGTGGCTAAATTGTTTGCTCTCCCAGGCTCTGTATAGGATGCCAGTATTAATGTGTGTTTAGGCTGGAAACACAGAAGAAGCATGGGAAAACACAGGCTACTGAGGTTTCCATGTGGGTAAAGCCCACCTCACCTTTAAAGGCGCTCATTCAGGAAGGAGAGCAGGAAGTGGGGATGTTCATCTAAAACATATAAACACAAATGCAAGAGAGAGTGAGAGAAATATAAATGATAACTTGCAAACGGAGGCAGGATGGTGGAGTGATGCGGAGTGACAGAAGAAAAGGAAGCAGAGGAAGAATTCATTATTTTCCAGTCCAGTCTGTTGGACGGCTGATAAGAGAGATCAGAGGAGATGCTCATCAGAATCAGCCGTGTGTTGTGTTTGGTGGTCTGCTTATGGGCATGTGATGAGCCTGGAATTGGATGAAGCAAAACAAAGAAACCACTGAATTTAATAGAAAAAAAAAATACTCATGGACCGAGCACAAAGGCAGACAAAAAAAAACAAAACACAAAGATGAATGAGGGGACAGAAACGCACCGATTTAATGAAGTGACAGAAAAGGAGAACAAAGGAAATAAAAATGGAGAGCTCAAGACATATAAAGGATTGTAACAGCAAAGGCAAAAATCCATTTTCTTACAAATCCATTTGTAAAATTCCTAATGAGACAGATGCATGCATGCTGTTCTAATGTTAATGCAGCTTCGGGTCTAATTTTCATCACTCAGAAAACCCATTTCCACCACAGCTGAGCAGAAAAACACGAGCAGGAAACACTGTCTTTTAGCCACCCAGACTCTGATGGGTTGTCAGACAAGCCAGTGAAGCGGAATTTCAAGAAATACAGGTCAGAGCCTGAGACACCCAGGTTTTCCCTTCCCTTTACACGTCAGTCATTGTGAAGTGTTATCAAGTGTTATCACATCCAATCAGCTTAGAGATTTTGGCGATGGGACTAAATCCACCGGTGCAGCTATGAAACAACAAGACCCAAAGGGCTTGTTAAAAGTTAGATTGTGCAGCAGTATCTTTCAAGTAATTACCTTTTTTAAAGTGCCTGTTATAATTTCATGCTTCCTAGTGCGTCCGTTTTGCTTTTTACACACTCAAGACCAAGTGAAATTGTGGTTGAGATTAATTTTTTGACTGGAAGGCAGCGATCCGTAAGCCACACTGAGGGAGGGGATGGGAGCTGCAGAAGGTAATTTCAACTTCGTCCTTATCTAACTTCACACCTGGAAACATGTGCAGGGCAGCACTGCTCCCTCAGACATGGATTGGCTCTGTCTGGGAACACCTGACTCACCAAAATCTGCAACAGGGTGAGCTGAGTGGAAGCCAAGCCAGGTATATAACATGCAGCAGTGTTACAGGGTGTTTTTAATTTCAGTGAAGACAACACTATTATCTTTGAATTGGTAGCAAAACCCCTCCCACTCTCACCTTCTCCAACCTGATGCTCTGCTTCCTGGGCGGAGCCCCAGAATCAATATAGGCAGCCAGCTCACCTGTAACAAATCCTTTTTGAGAACAGATAAGCTAGCTGGCCTCATGTGGATACCACACCCTACAATAGTTTGAGCTGTCTTTATAAAACGTCAGTTTTCTTTGGTTTAAAATTAATAAATTTGATATCCTTTATTATATAAAAGATTGGACAGGAACTCCCGTGCCTTTGCTCCTCTGTCCTAACAGACAAACCATTGAGTTGGTAACAATCCTGTAACTATATCCTGAGGATATTTGTGTTCTTCAAACTAAATATTTCACAATAGTCAAAAGTGACAGTTACTGGATAAGCAACACAAGTGGAAAATAGTCCTAAAATCAACAGCTTCACCTTGTACGCAGTGATATTTATTTTAAGTTTGTATGTATTGTAAATTAGTCACCATAAGCTAATTATTGTACTTTACTAGACAAAATAAGGTTGTAGCTGACACTGTTTACTACATTCTTTGTATGCTTTCTTTCACCTATGCACCTGTCTAACAGGTATTCAGGAGACAATATTCAATAAATACGACACAGTAAGAAATAAGCACATACCAGGGCAATGGAAGAACTGGAAGAACATGTGGTTTTTACAATCAATCAAACATAATATCTTTTTGATGACTGATTATGTATTTTGGGTCTTCACATAAAGGTAGAAACGCAATAAATTGTCTTGAATCGTTTTTAGAAATGTGGCGAAAATCACACAGCTGCTCTTCCAACAGGTTGAGGTAGACTGACCTCGCCAATTTTGGTGCTTGATACTTTCAAATGAATCTTTCCGTGCCCAATATGCCTCCATCCCTATCAGCCTCTGGGGCAGAAACTGAGGTCAGAGCTAAATAGGATAGGGTCCTTGGCAGGAAATGCAAAAATAGTTTCAGTGAGCATTTCCTTCACTTTGCTCGGTCGGCCTTGGGACTTTTATTTCATCCACGCTTTCCATTTCACTTCCGTCACAGAAGACAATACTTGGGGCAAGAATATAAGAGCGGACGAAGTTGATGCACTTTAACTGTCACATGTCACACTTGTTTGTCAGCTGTGTTTCAGGAATCCGTTAGCACAGTCAAAATGACTGCAGTAGATTAAAGTCAAGGCTCAGTGCCAACAGCTGCACTGCACATAAAGGAAAAACCACAAGGTGTATATTCCATCGCTCTCTGTGTTGGCAGATGTGCACTGTTAAATATCTTGAACTGATTTTTGCAGTAACGATGTTGTCATGTTGCAAGTTTTTAATACAACAATCAAAACAAGCCTGTGCTCAAACGTTCATCCATTTTAATTTGTTCCAAAAAATGTTCCCGCTCTCAAGCTCACTCTAATTGGGATTTCTTTCGCTGTTCTTTCTGTCTGATAGTTTTCCGTTACACTAATACAGTATATCTCACCTGTAATCATGTGAAGTGATGTGTCACATGTGTGGGACAGGTACAGTTGCACGGCTGAGTTACTCTGGATTTGTGAATATACACTACTGTTACTAAGCAACTCTGTTTAGCCTCTGTAGCTAAATACTAAGCTGCACGTTAGCTGAGATTTATAAAAATACAGTTTCACATCAACATTTTCAATAGAATCAAGAGTGACTATCAAATGTTCTTTATGAAATATCATCCAATGCTTTGCAACGAGTTTGTGAAATAATATTCTCCCCATTGTTGTTGTTGTTGTGAACGCTCAGCAATAATCTTTACTGGTCTTATTGAGCTCCCTGGCATATTATATTTTGGTTAATTGCTCAGCGTATTGTTTAGTTGTTAATGTGTGCTTGTAATCTTTGTATTTGTTTTTCCTTTAATACTCCTTTTAGTTTGTTGTGGCATGTTGGGAATATTGCCTGTTTGCTAACACTTTATTTAAAATGTTGCAATTTCTTATATATTTGCTAAGACAGCTCCTGTGAAGAATATGTAATTTGTTACTAATTCATGGGTGAATAGAGATGCTGTTCTGAGATGGCAAAAAAGGTACATACAGCTCTCTTATTTGAGTTTCTAAGGAACCAGGACATTTTTACATTTATTTTATTTATTTATTTACTTTTTATATTATAGAGTTTATTGTTGCTGATTCTCGGAGGAATTACCTTAAAACACCTGCATAAAGACTCTGTGCTTTGCTATCACTGGAATTAGGACTAGGACTACTGATAATCAACGGAATATTATAGGTATACTACAGGCAGAAGGGTGCTTCTATGATCCTCTCACTCTTCCACAAATACACATTGCTACTTGTCATTTTGATCATGGAGGTGACACTGCTAAATAGAGTATACAGAGCTACAATATTGTGTAGGATTGAGTATTTCTATAGTTTAGAGAATATCATGGATCCAAGAGAAAACTGACAGAAGGGCGGGAATGAGAGAAAAAGGCACAATTACAAATCTGCCTTCTACTTTAGCACCACAGACAGCACCGCGTATTTATCAATACACAGCATCAACTACTGATAGTCAGAGCCATGGTGGTAGCCATAGATTACAACTTGCACAAACTTCAAACAGATAAAGAATCAGTGAGTCGGGCGGACTAGACTGCACTCTCTCTGCTACTCAGAGATGGAAAAGGGTGGAAGGTTAACAAGGGAGATGCATTTTGGGTATTTTACTGACAAAGGAGATGGCATCCCGCTCACCCCCCTTACAAACACCTTCTGAGTATACTTAAAAAGAAATTGTAAATGAGCCACCAAACTATACCTCGCCTAATATCCTCTGATGGACCATAATGGACATTTATTCTCTCTACTCATTAATAACATCCATTAGATTATTGCTACAGTCTTGGCTAACTCCTCATTCTACAATTTTTAAGATAATTAACTTAACCTTTGGCTCGCTCTCTCCACAGCAGATCCCCTCACTATTCCCCGCCATCCTCCGTCTGTCTGCTGACTCTGCCAGTGTCTGCTTTGTCCTTCACGCACATCCAGCTGTCTGTCTCAGTCTTCTTAGTAGACACAAAATGACCACCTTGATGTAAAAACACAGTGATTTATTGTTTTAAGGCTTCTGTCCTGTCTAACCCTCTCCCATTTCTGTCTTAATCAATGCCTGGTGACTCTCCCTGATTGACAGTCATTGTGGAAGAAAATCCCATGCAAAATCTGAATTGCAATGACAAACCCATAACCATGACATATTGCAGTCGATTATAGCTCTGCCCACTTCCCATTTAAATGATAATATATGATTTTCCTCTCAGCGCTCTTCTGTGTGACTGCCAAAGCGTTTTGAAAACATTATTCTGACTGTGATTTGGGGGCTAATATTTCTGGTTTCCCCTGAAACTTCTAATGGAGACAGCAGTAATGTTCTTATTAAAACTTTTGGCAGTATAAATCTGTGCAGGCCTGATGCCAAATAAGATCAAAATGTGGTTATAGGTCTATACTGTATATAGCTTTTATTTTTAATCATTTTTACTCCTAACACCAAAACACAAACTGGCTCAGCAGGGCTAAAAGGGTGAGAATCCAAATTTTTACAGACTTATATATCCCGCCCGTGCAGGCAGGTCAGATCTGATCAGGGTCCAATGGGAGGAGGGAGGAACAGAAAGAGCGCGTTTGGACACGGGAAGCTGCTCAGTGGGTTTGAGCGGCGCGCACCTCCCCTCTCCGAGGCGCAAAGAGCCTCCTCTCGCTTTTACGGAGCCTGCTTGCAATTCCTGGTCTTCATGCCAGAGCCTGCAGCTGTCTCTGCCGTGTCCCACTGCCGCTGTTGTGGGAAATCGTCAGCCCTTCGTGACGAATCGACCGCAGACTCTCTTTTTTTCCCCCCCAGCGCAAACACGAAGGACATTGCAACTTTTAAACAATTTTCAACACTGTGTGGAGACAGAATGAAGACACCTGACGGCTCGTAACGCGTCATCCCCGTGTTGACTGAAGTCTTTGCAACTGTGAAGGCTATAGGAATGTGGAATACAAGTCTGTCTCAGCGGTGAGTGTGGTAATACGTTTATCATTATCATCTCTCTCTCTCTCTCTCTCTCTCTCTCTCTCTCTCTCTCTCTCTCTCTCTCTCTCTCTCTCTTCCTGTGTGTGTGTGTCCGTGTCTGTGTGTGTTTATTGGGTTGCACGTAGGCGTTCCGCAAAATTAAGTTTGGGGCTTGAATGTGCAGTACGGGTTTTGAATGCAAACGTCGTTTAAATGGAAACCGAGCAGCTGTAGCAGATAGCAACAAATCACTGGCATGTTTAACCTGTTATTGTGTATGACTGCATTTAAATAACAAGTGTGCGCTTAAACATGAAACATTGCCTCATGTGTCAATGTGTCAATCCCTCTCATGCAGAAAAAGGAGCTGTCCCTGACACCATGACCACAGACCTGAACTTGACCTCCCTGCTGAATGTAACAGATCTCCACAATCACACCAGAGGATGTTCCCTCACCAAGACGGGCTTCCAGTTCTACTACCTGCCCACTGTTTACATCATGGTCTTCATCACAGGGCTGGTGGGCAACAGCCTGGCAATTTGGATGTTCGTGTGCCACATGAGACCCTGGAGCAGCATCTCCGTCTACATGTTCAACCTGGCCCTGGCTGACTTCTGCTACGTCCTCTCGCTGCCCTTCCTCATCTTCTACTACTTCAACAAAACAGACTGGGTTTTCGGGGACGTGCTGTGCCGGCTGCAACGCTTCATATTCCACGTGAATCTTTACGGGAGTATTCTGTTTCTGACCTGCATCAGCGTTCACAGGTACACCGGGGTCGTGCACCCGCTCAAGTCTTTGGGCCGACTGAAGAAGAAAAATGCAGTCATTACCAGTGCGTTGGTGTGGGTGGTGGTTATTATAGGTATCTCCCCCATCCTTTATTATTCCAGGACTGGCTTGAAGCGTAATGCAACCACTTGTTACGACACCACCACTGAGGACGAGTTACCGGGTTATTTTATCTACAGCATGACTTTGACTGTGTTTGGGTTCTGCATTCCCTTTATTATCATATTTTGTTGTTATGGCATGATCGTCAAAGCCCTAATCTACAATGACATGAACAACGCGCCCCTGCGGCAGAAATCGATCCACCTCGTCATCATCGTGCTCGCGGTCTTTGCCGTCTCCTACCTGCCTTTCCACGTGATGAAGAACCTCAACATGAGGGCCAGGCTGTACTTCCAAAACCCTGACATGTGTGATTTTAATAACCGTGTCTACGCCACCTACCAGGTGACACGGGGGCTGGCCAGCCTCAACAGCTGCGTGGATCCTATTCTTTACTTCCTGGCTGGAGACACCTTCAGGAGGAAGCTGTCACGGGCCACTAAAAAACCCTCCAGGAAGGGGGACAATGCCCTTCAGTCCAAGAGTGAGGAGACAGCTCTTAACAGCCTGGCTGAGTATGTGGAGAATGGGGAACGCAGGCTGTGACAGGGCACCTCTGTGTGCCTGGTCATGGGTGTGGATCTGTATTAATAGACTTTGTATTGAATGTAAAAATGCACTGTGTGGGCTGAAGGAAGTGTGGAAAACTGAATGGATGATGGGTTATAGAATTGTATGATGAATACTCCATATTTAATCCTGTGATTACCATTCCTCCCTTTCAGTCTGTTGGTGTTGATAAGCTGTTGTACCGTATTGTCCTGTACACGTACAGTATTGTGCTCTAAATGTTACAGCCATCACTTTTCACTCTTAACCAAGTAATTAGCAGTGCTTACAGTTTGGACGAAATGAACATCATGACCAGGAAGGTCGGGGAAATAGGTTTCCCGACAATTTCTTCTGGAAAAATAGGACTGAGGATGGATAGCAGCTTCTCCAGCCAACGACTTGATGCTTAATCAATAGCTGTTAAGCAGGTGAGAGCTTGCAGTTAAGGAAGCGTACCTGGGAAGGCTTTTAGAGGAAAAAGTAAATGCACTGAACCCTGCATGGATGTGCCACGCAGACATTGTAATGCACAATGACCCTGGAGTCTCTGCTCGGAGGGTCGCCCATCACTCCTCTTTTCTTTCTCCATCTATTACTGACTGGGCGAGAAATTTGGTCGACTAGTTTTTCATTTTGACAGCTCTGAGGTTGAGATCTGCGACGGCTCTGTTACAGCAATCTTTGTCTCCTTAACTTGTTCTGTACAGAAATTAAAGAATACCTACAGTATTTTTGTGTATATGATACTACAGTGAATGTTGTTTTTGTTTTTTTTAGATGTACTATACAGGATATTGTGACGTTCCAGTTCGACGTTCCAGTTTGTGTTGTTAACTGTCACTAATCCAAATCCTTGGTGCATGAGTCCAGGATAAAATAGCAAAGGTGCAACAATGACTGACCACGGCAGGTTCTAACTACAACACAGGGAATAAATTATCGGTTTTAAATGCCCAGAACACACACACACACACACTCTATTGAAGACGTGTTCGTATGAGATACCTCAAAGTAAATACTGCACTTTGTCCATTTTTTTTGTTTTAACGATTCTCTTTTGTATCTGTTGTAATCACTCTAGAGAATTGACTGTGGAGCTCTATTTGTACAGATTTTAACGTGGACTAGGTAGATGTTTGATGTCTGTACTAATGCCTTTGTAAACCTGTGATGTGGTCGGCTATTTGTCAAGTATGGAAGTGAATCACCTGCACTGGATATTTGGGGCCACGTGTATCTTTGTCAATAAATTTTGATATTTAAAACATGGTAGACGATGCAATAAGAGACAATTCTTTTGAGATGGTGGGTCATTTAAAGCCTATGTTTTATAGCATTTCTGTCACACTGTTTGTACCATGCCTTTAGTTAAATATGTGCACTGTGAACAAAAAACGTTTTGACTTTGAGTTGTTCGTGCAGAGCTCTGCCCTCTTGCCGCTCCTCCTCTTCCTCTGCGCTGCTGTTGACTTCATTTTTCAGCACAGCCAGGAGGAAATGAGGAGGACAAGGAAGGAATAAAGAGTGGCACCTTTTTCTCCTGGCTTATCCAAAGACAGTTTTTGTGTCCATCACAATGGTGTGGGCTTATTGATGCAGACAGGGGTGTGGGGCTGTCGCCGGGACCCTGGGGCTGCACGGTATTGGCACAGGAAACCCTCTTCGTCCAAGCAGTGCCCATGAATACAAACTGCTTTTGATTTCCTGGCTTTGAGGTGCAAACTGCATAGTTAGCCTTGGTGTGTGTGTGTGTGTGTGTGTGTGTGTGTGTGTGTATATGTGTCTCTTTGTTAGAGTGCCTGAAGGCAATAGAGACCTTTTTGGAGTAGGTGGCTGTTTTAGCAGTTATTTGTTTTTGTTGGTTTATTGGTTTATTATTATTGGTTTCATTGTCAAACTTTGAGGGAATTTCTACAAATTTGGCACAAATGTTGACTTGGACACAACAATAAACTCATTAGATTTTTGTGGACAGGGGTCAAAGGTCAAGGTCACTGAATTATTAAACACATTTTTGTGTTGACAACAAATGACTAACAGGATAATGACAATGAATTCATGATATTTTATATCCAAAAGGTCAAAGGTCAGCTTCACTGTGACATCATAATATTCTGCAAGAACACAAGCTCTTTTTTTTGCTGATATTGAGCTTCAAGTGATTGTTGTTGCACCATGTGATGAAGGACAGACATGGATGAAAACTGCAACTTCATTTGTGCGCACAACCATGAGGCGGTAATTCTATTTTTTTTGTAGAACATATATCTTTTATTTTCTTTGTTTTCGTACACGTGATTAGATGAAAGGTAGTTTAAATTCAGCGAGTGTGAGTGCTTTTTAGCCTTGAGTGTCAAATCTTGACTTGCAGAACGTTGGGATGCTTGCCAGTATCTCCTCCCTTCTGAGCCACCTTTCACCTTTTTTCTCTCACATCCCCCTCTCTTTATTCTAGAATTAGAAGAACGTTTTTCTTCACTGCATTTCACCACCTTCAGGGTAATGCTGTTTGAATAAGTGCTGGGAAGAGACGGTTCAGTAACAGAGGAGAACAGAAGAAAGTGTTGAACTTGAAGAGTAATGGCATTTGTGGAGAACAAAGTTTGTGTGTGTGCTCCTGCCTAGGACACTGTTGGTGGCAGCGGAGGCCCCAGGGGTGTAGCACAAAACTCTGGGCACTATCCAAAAGCAGTCTCTATGGGCCCCCTTCCTCTGTTGATCCATGTATCTCACCCATCTTTAAATTTTTTTTTTACAAATAATCGGGCAAACAATTGTACACATGGATCTGTAGTGGTTATTAGGGTAGTCACTAATGAACTGTTCATGCCACATTAAAACAAGTAATAATGATCTGTGATATGTGTGTGTAAGTCTGTACAGTTTGAAATCTCACCACATTTCAACCCTTCTTTCTCAACATACTGTAGCCTACAATTACTTTACCATGGTCAATGAGGTTTGCTTGGAGTATCATGCTTAAGAGAACATTACTATTTTCATGTTTATTTAAGTATTTATTAGGGATGCACCGAAATGAAAATTCTTGGCCAAAACCGAAACCGAAAATAATGAAACACTTGGCCTGAAATACCTGAATACTGAATACCAAACACGGTTTTTCGCAGTTTTTCATTTATAATTAAACAGCCTAAATGTGCTTTTTACTTTTTTGTCTTGCTTTTCAAAGAAAAAAATCATTTACAAAACTACAATTTAACAAGACTAGGTGAAACCTAGTATATGGCTGGACCGCCATTATACAGTAATGTTGTCAGGACACCAAAATTTTGACTTTGATATCAATACCCAGTTTAGTATCACGATACTCGATACCAA
>JBBPCS010000023.1:4833859-4846804 GCA_037974645.1 Hollardia meadi
GGAATGTGAAAACACTGTTCTAGTGACCAACTTTGAACAGACACAAGTCAGTATAGTCCAGGTCAGACATTTTAGGGAATTTAAATGTAAGAAAGACACATTTTTGAGTGAAGGGGTTCTTTAAGAACAACTATAAACACTTCAAAACATGTTGAATGAACTAAACTAGCTGTGTTCGAGCAACCCAACACTAGCTTCCTGTTAAAAAATCCAATAAAATAAGAAATCCAAATATTTGGGATTTGGGCGGGGTAGTGCTGCATAGAAAGTAGGCTACTGTCAACACCACTCACTGATACAAAGTGTATGAAAATCCATTGTATTTGTTTTTACTGCTGGGGCCTTTGCGACCCCCAGACAGAAGTAATGTGTCATTTTCTGTAGTGAACGTCTGAAATGTTTCAAAATTGCAGTTCAAAATTGTGTTTTAAAGCAGTTTTCATAAAATAATGAAAACTCATTAAGAATGTTAAGTTGTTGTTTTTTTTGCTGTTAAAGATTCTGTTGTCTGTCAACCCAATATCTGCCAAAATGTTGAGTTGTTTCTTGTTCTTCTTTGAGTTAGCTAACTTTTTAAAGCTCTCGGCTGTGGGTTGCACACGTAAAACGTCACACCCTCGTGCCATCCTGACGGCTCACTATTTTTACAGACGATTGATTTGTCGCTGTTACTAACTCCACTGCGGACTCAGAAGGGGAACAACAATGATCCCTAAAGTCTTTATACCTTTTATACCCAACAATGAGGCAGAATAAAGGCGCAACAGTCTCACCTTGAACAAGCTGTGTAAAAGGTTCTTATGTCTCCAGGATGCCAAACAGATCTTTAACACTTGGAAACCCTAATGTATAATACATACAGTAGCTGCTAAGTTCTGGCCACAATTGTAGCTTTATAGCTCTGAGGTCTGATCACAAGATGACTTTGGAAAGCATTTTATTTACACTGTGCTCTGATGATGATGAAATGAATGAGCACCTCCCACCATCTAACTAATTCATAAATCAAAACACACACATTGCCACAAAGGATGATTAAAAGTACAAACGATGAAACTGGAATAAGTAATTCAAGGTCAGAACATTTTGCCACAAGTCTTTTCCCATTTGAAATTACAGCCTAACATTTGTTGTTTGAAAGGCCTCTGAGTCCCTGTGGGATGAAAACATTGGAAGGAACTTATCTCTGCCATTAATTAGCTCAGTGGTCTCAGACATTTTAATTAGTCTACTGTCACTCTCAAAGGACAAGCAGTGAGGATTAAAGGCCTGTCGCTGTACATCTTATTCTGTTGTTGTGGATGTTCACCTTTTACTGAATGGATCACAGAGGCCATTCTCGTGCTATTTCAGGCTATATAGAGCATGCTGGGGATGATATGATATGATGTGAGAGAGGTTTTAGGTGAGGAACCCAGGCCCAGGCCCCTTGGTAGAGGTTATAAGGAGTCTTAACAAGAAAAGAAAAGACCTGTGGATTA
Organism: Hollardia meadi; assembly: GCA_037974645.1. Taxonomy (NCBI): domain Eukaryota; kingdom Metazoa; phylum Chordata; class Actinopteri; order Tetraodontiformes; family Triacanthodidae; genus Hollardia; species Hollardia meadi. Next base: position 4,835,341 of record JBBPCS010000023.1, read on the forward strand.
ACAAAGTTTAAACAATACAAACAAAGAAGAATACAGTAATGTTTAAGCAGTTTTTTATTTTTATTTGACATATTGGTCACATTTAAAGAAAGAATTTGTACACTTTGGACTCTAAATCTACCATATCCTAACCTTAAAGTGGAAATAGAACCCCCCAGCGTTTCCAAGTGATACTATTGTCGGCTCCGCTGTCACAACGTTTTCCTTAGAGTAGCAACTACCAACAACAAAAGCTCAAGTTTATTCATTCATTTAGTCTATAATGGAGACATGAAATCAGATAGAAATGGTGCAGGCTGCCTTTGTTTTCCCGGGAGATTTTGTGCCTGGTGGCAGACAAAATTGCGAAGTGAAATTGAAGTTCATATTGGAAACCGATCTAAATGCAGATGGTGTATGTATTCTACAATATGAAATCAACATAATGATGCGTTAAAGCAAAAAAAAAACAACAACTTGTCTATTGCCAGTTTAAAGCTGTAATAATCTATATTTTTATACCAATAATGGATCAAATGACTATACTGTATGTAGATGTTGTTAATTAGACAATTATCACCTAAAATAGAAATTCACTTGAGCTCTATGGAGTGTTTTTTTTTGTGTTTTTTTTTAAAGTCATTGTTTTGGTTTTCTGGCCTGTAATGTCTGGCTCAGTCTCACTGCTCTCATCAGTGTTACTTCCAGAGGTAGCAGGGTCGATTCCAGTGAAAATTTCCCAAAAACTCACCATATGCAACTTGTTCCAAACCAAATGCCAGAAACTCAAAGTTAGCGACCAGCTGGAGAACAAAACCAGATTTTTCCCTCAGGAAATGGTGGAAACCAAAAGTTACAAGGACAGTGAATATTGATAGGTGTATAACTTGCACCAGATGACCAATATGACGCCATGTGAATGCTAATGTTGCTCCTTATCCCAGCAACTGTTTGCTAACAACTTCACTTGTGTTTATAACTTGTTTTCCGCTGCCCTCAGTTGAAAAAAAACAACTAAACATTCCTCCTCTCCATAGTGGTCATAAAGTCTAAGAGAGAGGGGACATCATTTATAATCCTTGTAAATTCATTCAAAGCTAATATGAGGCATCGGCAGTCTGAATTAGCCTATTGAAGCGAATGCCTTCCAACAATCTTACAATCTGAAAGGTACTTTATATTCTGAAAGTCCATGTTTGTGTTTCACCAGACACCTTGTTGAACTGCAATGAAGAGAGTGACACGAAGAGCAAGCAAAAACACTTTGAATGTACGTATGAGCGTATGAGTATTGTTTTAAGATATTTCAAAAAAAAATCTATCCTTTGAGAGTCTTACATTTATCTATGTATTGAGAAAATGCAGGTAAAACAAAAAAAAGTGTATTTTATACAACTTAGAACCTGTTTTACATCAAGGAAGCTTGTATTTCAGAATCAAATATAATCCTTCTTCATGTGACTTGTGTTTGCATGAGAGGGAGAAGTAAATTTGTGCGTGTATGCAGATCAGAAGCCCTAATCACAATGACCACTGTGTGAAAGTCCACACATCACCATTATTCAGCTCTTTGGTTGTTGTTGAAAACTCACTGGGGAGGGGTTGGGGGGGGGGGGGGGGGGGGGGTGAAGTGTATCCATGTTTGCCTAATTATCAGTATTGTGTGAAAATAAACCCTGCTTGTCTCTGACAGGATGGCCTGGCTTTACGTTCAGAGTCATCATTCTCACAGACGTGACAATCTACATCACACGGCTCGAGGTCACACTACCCTCACTCCCCAAGGGGGAGGGCGCTGATTGTCTTCATAGGCTTTGACTTGTCTCTTAATGGGATCTGGGGAGTGGCTGGCTGCAGGCCACACTTTGAAAGCCCACATGACAGGCCAATCCACATGTTTCACCTACTGCTACCTAAAACCAAGCCTGTGACAAAATCCTTTTAATGTTTCTAGGTTTTTGCATATGCTTCCGTCTCTTCAATCTGTGTGATGAGATTTATTTTGAGCTCCAACAATCACAGGGATACAGAACTGACTCGCGGATGCTTTTTACATTCATGTTTCTAACAGCGCTGCATGAGTGAGTGTGTTGTATCGCTGGTGGTGATTTGTGGATGAATTAAAACTCTTTTGATCCGGCAGAGTTTTCCTAGCTATCCCTCGTTGTGATGAGGTCACGACTGTGGTTTAATCATAACTGCACTGTGCTGACTGGCATTGATTGGAAACAGTGGTTATTTCACACTTTGCAAGAGGATGTAGTAATGAGCTTATACACACCCAAATGCACACACAACCAGAGAAAGGCGACGACTTAAATAATTTACTTTATAACGAAGCTTATCGTGTGATTTCTACTTGGTTCAAAGATTACACCACAGCCGTGAGTTGTATGTAAAGTAACTTCCAGATTCAGATTGACAACCAAGAGAGCAGACAACTTTCCTTACTTGTAAGTCTTGAGTGTGGTTCAGATATTGATCTGACTGACTAAATGGCACGTCACTGAACAAGGAAATTAAGATTAATCTGATACTGGGTTGCATCTAGAAAACAAAACAAGCACAGGACTGTCGGAACATGCTAGACAAAAGCCCTATAGTGTCTCAAGTGGAGTCATGCTTCACAGGAGTGCTGATGTGAGTCACTTCTTCACTGTTCTTATGTTATTTAGGTTTGCTGATATTTTTGGACAGCATGCAGGCTGCATTACTTTGGTGGAACTCCACGTCTTAACTTTGGGTTTCCCCTATATTGTCATATATAGCCTCTAGTGCATTTATCATTTTATACACTGTTGATGTTTCAGACATACTTTTTTGGTGTCTTAATTGAAACTTGTGTACTGAATCCAGAGTTTAAGAGGTGAAAAACACTACAGACCCACAGTGCATTTGGGGATTAAGCAATAACTTAGCTGAAGAAATTGCAATAGAGAAGTCTTTCCAGTAAGTTGTGAGAATGAGTCAGGCAGTAGTAAGCTGAAGGATCAGTAATGTCGAAACTAAGGTGTGGCAGGTCTGCGTAGTGGCCGCGCTGACTGTGCAATAACAGCAGCACTGCACCTTTAACTAAACACTAGCGTTTGAGTGACGTAGGACGCAGACGGCGTGCTGTGTGTGGGCAGGAAGAGAAACAGAGAGAACGGCGTCAAGTTCACTAGAGTTATCGAGGACTGTACCGGAAATTGCATACTTCGCTTTCCGGAGGATATCATTATTATCTTAAAACAATAATGAACGCTAGAACTACGCAAAAAACAACAGTTTTACTAAAAGAGAGTGTGAATTGTTTTATTTAACAAACAGTGAAGTCGTAATCGGTTGACTTTGCAGGACATATTAGGCCGTTGCACTTTTATTTTGAAAGCCAACAGAGGAAGTGGTAAATTTCCGTTGCGGTTGACTTGACTCTGCCAAAGCGAGCAACGGGCGCACAGTGGCTATGACTTGAACGAAAACGGGGGAAGCTTGCTCAAGAACCGGCTGGGCTGTCTTAGGGAACTGAACATGCCACAATACAAATGTTGAGTGTGGGTTCGAAACAACCGTATTTACCTCCAGAACGGCGATAGCTGACGGCCACGCCCCGTAACCACCGACCGTAGCTCGTACAAAACTGCTGGCGGAGGCGCAACGGTGAGCGGTTTGAAACACAGCAGGGCGGCTAGCGGGCTCACAGCGGAGAGGAAGCAGGAGTGTCGGCTGTTTTTTGGGAATCATGAGAGAGTACAAAGTAGTGGTTCTTGGCTCTGGAGGGGTGGGCAAATCTGCACTAACCGTCCAGTTCGTGACGGGATCCTTCATAGAGAAATACGACCCCACGATAGAGGATTTCTACAGGAAGGAGATCGAGGTGGACTCCTCTCCGTCCGTCCTGGAGATCCTAGACACGGCGGGGACCGAGCAGTTCGCCTCCATGCGAGACCTGTACATCAAAAACGGGCAGGGTTTTATCCTGGTCTACAGCCTGGTGAACCAGCAGAGCTTCCAGGATATCAAACCGATGAGGGATCAGATCATTCGGGTGAAAAGGTACGAGAGGGTGCCGATGATTCTGGTTGGAAACAAAGTGGACCTGGAGGGGGAAAGGGAGGTCTCGTCCGGTGAGGGGAAGGCACTGGCGGACGACTGGAACTGCCCGTTCATGGAAACTTCAGCCAAAAATAAAACTTCGGTGGACGAACTGTTTGCAGAGATAGTCCGACAGATGAACTATGCCGCAACACCAAATGGCGACGACCAGTGCTGTTCGTCTTGTGTCATTCTTTAAGAAAAAGGACAACCATAAAGTTTTATTCTTTGCTCGGTTTTAAGTTTGCAATGGTAAGTTGAGGCACCATACACGGAAAATGTAAAACTGTCATTAGTTTTATTGAGATCGACTATACAACCAGCACTTATTATTATTATAAACATGTTATTGAAATCCCTGCTTAGCACACGGCCACAATAAGTATAGAGTGGAGAACAAAATAACAGATTTATATCCGTAATTTTAAAGTTTAACCTTTTTGTTGTCAGTTCTTGTTCATACGAGCTCCGTGTTAGTTTTCTTGGGGAACATACAGTAGGACACCTGGAGTCTATTGTTTTGCTAAGCAGATTGGGGAAGTGTTTGACTCGTTTGCAGAACTGGAGGGGCAGGCTCTGACTATTTAATGAAATTAAGAAAGTTACTGGTTGAATCTGTTCTGGAGTTACCACAAAATTGCTCAAATGGTATTTTCCAGAATGACGTTAACAGGAGTTGGGAGATTCCAAAGTTCTTGCATGGCCTACATTCAGGGATCATGCAAGTTGGGCTTTGTTGAGCCGAGCTTAAGACTGGCTTTAAAACCACTGTGTGTTCTGTTCTTCTATGTTTTGTCAGAAGTTGCTTTAGTTCACCCATGACTCATTTTATCTATTGTTTGTGGCAGTGTGTTGCAGCAAGTGTGTACTGTTGAGCTCTTCTTCGTGTCTCACCCTGGCCTTGGAGGAAAATACAGGGAGGAATGCCGCAGGGGAACGAGAGGAGGAGGAGGGGAGCAACAGAGACAGAGGGAGGGGTCCACTCTTCAGGAATTCTGCTGGGTTGGAATATCTTTGCTGCACGATCAGTGTCCACCATTGATGTCAACACAGTGTTGGATCCAGAAGCAGGAACCCTCCCCCCCACACACACACAAGTTCCAACTGTACTCCCAACTGGAATTAAACCCCAATGGAAAAGATATGGAGGGCAACACTTAAAGACACTCATAAATGGATATTTCTGTATAAGAAGAAGAGAGAGAGAGACTATATTTTGTTAAATACCTGCACAGTCTGGGGCGGGTAAAGATTTGGGTGATGTCTCTGCCTAACCTGTTTTGGAGCAATGCTCCACAACACTCCAAAACCATTTTTTTCCCAAAGTCAAAACAAATTGACACCACTTTTCTGCTGGTGGGAGTAAATGTGATGAGTGCCACTTTTTTTCCTACACCTCGTCAGAGTGCGAGAGGACCTTAACTGAAGTGACATGAGGCCGGTTACCTGATCGCCCTTATGTCAAGTGCCTTTCCAAAACAAATCAGCTGTTCAGATTTAGTGCCAACCTACATGTATCACCAAAAGAACCCTTCAACATGGCAATCCACAATTCAGTGAACTGTTTTTCTGGATAATCTCGTAGGGGTGGAGGTTGGAAAGAAAGACACAGTCTTTTTGTTAATGGAATGGTGGTTTTCTATATGTTTAACGTTGGCCTTTTTGAAGTCTAAGGTGTTCATTTTGCAATGTCTGCTTAGTCTGGCCAAACCTATATCTTGAAATGCACAGGTACTGGAATCTCCTATACATGATAAACAACACCAAACGCTTACACGTTCCAGACCACTCAAATCAAATTCTCTTTGTTCTGTTTATTTTGTTGTTTTTAACCGGAAATGTGATGATGTACCGTTGACAAATCTAACTTGATTGTAAGTTTAATATCAGATGAGCCGTTTTAACAGTCGGCTGTCTGTTTTAAAAACAAACAAGACTTTTAATACAAATGGCATTTTTTTAAAAAAGAAACAAAGCTGTGTTTTGTCTTTGTTAATGTCCACTTGTTTCAGCATTTTGCCACGATGGCTAATTGCCTGTTTGCTGAGTTTAAACAAAGTTGTCATGAGCAGTTTCTACGAGATCTCTTCTTGCTTAAACACCAGCTTAGTGTGCTTGAATACACACAAATAACTGGATTACGACAAATACCCACAGTTGTACAGTAGATAAAAAAGTAAATATTTAGTAGTGTGCAAAATGTGCAGTAAAATGACTAAACCTGAAACTCACATAAAGTGTTTGATCGTTAAGAACAGCCCACAGGCTACCAGGAAATAGGAAAATGCAATGTGTTAGTTGGGTTTAAAAGTGACAAATTCACTGGGCAGCTTAATGGAAGCTTTATTGCATGCCATATTTAAAATTAATTTGCTTTTGCCCTAAAAATCTAGTTTTATTTTTCTACTGTTGCCGAGCAATGATTGTTTTGTTTTTTTCTCAATCACAAAACTTTCTGTGTGGTCAACATTCAGACCAATGTAATGATGCATGTGCAAAAGCTCAAAGAAGAGGTAAATAGGGTATGACCTTGTAATCCAAGCATGGTTATTTTCAGCCCATTACAGCTCACACAACATCTCCGAACAGCAGGAATTCCTTTAAAAGATAACTGTTAAGTACCTGATGTGATTTTTTTCATTCCTCCCTTTTTGATGAATGATAGCCGTCTTTATGTACAACATGTGATCAAGATGAAAGCAGCTTTATCTTCTCCATCATCCTCGCATGCATTAATAGACAAGGCCAGGTTACGCAGCTTCAGACAAATGTCTTTTTTAACCGTGTGGGTGTAGTAGTGGTTCAGCCAAGAGCTTCAGCCTGGGTGCAGTGTGTGTGTGGGTGTAGTGGTGTGATGTGGAGAGGCTGGTATGACTGAGCAGGCCCTGGTTTGCTTCTGTTTACCTACAGGGCTTACCTAGCCCCGGCTGGCTGGTGGACTGCAGTATGGCTGGGGGTGGGTGGGGGGTGTGTGGGGGGGAGTAAACAAACACAAGGCAAGCCTCACATAGATTCCAGTCTTCTGAGAGTATTTGCTGGTCTTCAAGCTGTAATGTAAATGCGCAGTGTTATGGTATGTACTGTGTCTCATGAGTCTGACCACTTCTTTCTTCCTTCCACTGTCATGCCCATACTCGTGACTTCAATGTTGGACTGTAAAGGCCCGGGTATCTGTGTCCGTTAGGCAGTGCAAGCAATGGTATCATATGTTTTCTTTGGCTTTGCCTGCGTCATGTGACTGTGGAGCATGGAGAGGTCGGGTACAGGGCTGTGCAAGACGGCAATTCAGCATGAATATCACATTCAACAGGTGTGATCAAACAGTGGAGTACGTTAGAGCTGGAGAGTATGGTTGAAAAATAATCAGATGCATGTATGTTGCAGTGAACTGAAGATTGGACCGAACTCTTCATGTCTAAATGACTAATTATATACATTTTTGCTTTAAATCACAAATTTAGACACGAGGAGAATTTGCAAAAATGAGAGCAAAGTTTGATCCATCATCACAGTACTGTTTGAGTTAACGTTGATAAACCGTAATATTGAATTACTGCCCAGCCCTCGTGTGTATATATACGACAGTCTGTACATTATTTGCAGATTCTCTGTGTCTAAGTGCACATACATACTAAACCTGTAGCTTTGCAGCTTAACGTTTGGTTTCAGAGTTCACTGCGGAAGGGCTTTGTGTTTGTGTGACTGTTGATAGCAGGCATCAGATCTTCCTTACATCCAACACAAGCTGCGACTAGTTCACAACTGTGCCATCTATGCAAGTCAAGGCTAATAGCATGTTTCTGCCAAAGCCTTGATACAGATGATGTGATGAGACGGGAGCAGAGCTGAAGCTGGACTTTGATTTAAAATACTGTAGTTGAACTGGTGGTGGATGAGAGGGAGCAGTTATTGCAGCTATGCCCCAGATACTGTAAATTTACCCCCCCCCCCCCCCCCATCTTGGACTGCTGCACAGCTTCAGCGTCATGCTGTGGTATAAACATCTGATAGCAGAAGAATTTGCCCTTTGGAGAGAAAGCGGCCTGTCAAGTTCCTGTTTCTTCTTCTCTTTCTAAGGAGCAAGAATGTGAAAGTTTCACTTCCTGCCCCCCCATTTTTTTTACACAACTCAGCCCCAATATTGACTCAGTGTGGTTGTGAGTTTTATTGGTTTCAGCCTTTTAGATATTAGGTTTCAGTATCTTGCAGCCACACTTTTTTTTAATTTTTTAATTTTTTAATTTTAAGGAATTCAATTTGATTCTTTTAAATCAATTGGTTTCAATTGTAGCCAACAGGAAATCAGTTGTGTTTGGGTTTTCAGACGTTCTGGCTTGTCAGTGGTTGCTGGTCATAGGAGATGGTCATGTGATGTGGTTGCCATGGTTAAGGGGGGTTGGGATGTGGTATTGCTGCTCAGGGTGGCCTCGTGACCTATGGGAGTTCAGTCACTGCTGGAATGGAGACTGTAAGAGAGGAGGGTGTCGGACTGTTTGATCATCTATGTGGCCACAAACATATATTTTCTCTCCTCGTGACTTGAAGCGTGATTTTAGTTTTAGAGCTGATTTCTGCTATGTTAGGAGAACTGTAGAGGCAGATTTGTACAGATAAACAACTTAACTTCCTTGGTTACAAATATTGATTTCTCAGTGATTAAGATAAGGGTGTGTTGTTTCCTGCATGGACGCAATATCTGTGGTGTTTTGTTTAAGGTTGTTTTTTTTGTTTTTTTGCTGTGGGAAGCAGTTGCTCTGACAGGAAGTGTTGCGACGGAGCCAGTGAGAGTGGGTGGTGTGTGTTTGCATTTTTTTACATGGGACTTAATCACTATATAGGCTCCTTGCTGAATTACAGGCTTCTCTTTCTCCTGCAGCGTCATCATGCTATTTTTGAGGCTCTGTTGTGTTCAGGGCTGCGGTTTTTGCCCTTTTTTTTCTTGGCAGATGTGCTTGTTATTTACTGTATGTGTCGAGGTTAGTGTGCTCTCTAAAATCCAGTTGATTCTATTAGCCTTTTCTTTCTCTACATGGCAAAAATCTAAAAAATACATGTGACGGTGCTCGCATTTAGTTGCAGCTGTGTTGTTAGTTTTTATAGTGAGTGTCACCGTCATTTCTTTTTGAATTGTGCATTACCATAACAACACAGGAATGACCATTCGCTCCTTGTTTGTCTTCCCCTAGAAGGCTGAATGAGCTTTGTTTTTGCTCTCTTTCACTCACACATGAACACACACACACACACACACACACACACACTGCAGTTAACCTACGTTGCGCACATTTAAACCCACTGCATTTTAGATTCCTGCAGCATTCCAACACCAAGACTCTGTCCAGACAAAGCAGGAGAGCATGTCAGTTTCCTTATGACCCAGTTATTAATCCAATGCCTTAGCCATGCTACCTCATCATATTGTTTGACCCTACTGATCCTTGAAGTGTGATATCTCGTCTCATGCGATTGACTTTAGATTGTGGGAGATCTTCATATATCTAGATTTTGCCAGATAAAATTGTATCTATTACAGTAGCGCTGGAGCTCTGCTGTGCCTTTCTGTGGTCTTGACAGGTGTAAACTCGATATTTCTCTCATTGTGTATGTCTACTGGAGTGAGTAAACAAAACGGTGATCGGCTGAGAGTTAAAAAAAAAGCCACGGCTGATCATCCATTAGTTTCTTCACTGAGCTCTCTCTCTAAATCAGGGAGTGGCCTTCTCACACCAGAGCTGACTGTGCGGAGATGGGAATGTCCCGGAATTCCTCTCATTCCTTTCATTCCTTCAACTGTAATGTCTGGACATGTCTTTAGCCTGAACTGAAATAGAGATGGAACAGGGGGAGAAAGTAGGGACATGACAAGGAGTGCTATTTACGTGTTCTGTATGGTTAATTTCAGGGCTTTGGCCTTGCAGTTGCCCTTCATTTCTGATTGGGAATGACTTTCCCGTGTTCCTTCCTAGCTTACCTTGTTTTCCCATTCCTGATCACAACTCTGATAGAAGCCAAAAGGCGACTATCCCCAAGAAGCTACAATAAACACAAAGGTAGAGAAAGAGAGATAGAGCAGCTGAGAAAAAGGATGAAAGAGAGAGTGCAAATTTGTCTAAACAGGCCTCCAGACACCGCCCCTCTGTGTCACAAGATGGATTCTACTAGGCACGCAGTCAAACTGCTCTTTATACCATCTTTAGATAATCATAGCACAGTTGCCTTGGTTTATACTGGAGCTGGAACTCAAAAAGGGAAACTAGGCCAAATGAGCCAGTCAGACAGGACTAGTTACTCACCACGTGCCCTGTGTGGATTAATAGCTTTTGTTCACTGGTGTCAGTGAGGACATGTAACGCTTAAGGACCTGATTTGTAATTGAGCTCAATTACAATGAGTGTTTTAATTTTGATGGGGGGGGGGGGGAAATCAGGTCATTCAGCACGTGAAGGCAGGGAATACTGCAATTTGATCTTTCTGTAGGTGTACTTAATAATTAAATATATAAAATCTAACTGCCTGGATAAATTGTCAAACTTATAGGGTATTAAGATGCTCAATAAGATCTCCGATAGCATAGAGCTAGCTTTGTCCTGAGCTAGCCCGGCACTGTGTCAGCCTTCAGACGGGGCTCCTGAGGTTTGGGTGTGGTTTCTCACTTGAATGACAGGCTGGCTTCTCTGCCGGCGGACATACAAGAAGTGAATGGCCTTGAATGTTTCCTTGCAGTTTGTTTGTGTCACTGTTTGATCGTTGATCTACATCAAATGTTGAGAAGTGAAGCATTAGGTCACATTTAGAGAAGGGAAAATTACATAATTTGGACCTGACCATGCTATTTGTGTGATTTTGGAAGGTTTGGGTGAAACCACAGCCGCTTTAGAAGTTTTAAACTATTGGCTGTGATAATGTTCTGGGGTATTATTTTCTCAGATATAATAATACCCACGCCCCCAAACCACTGCCACCCCCACTACAAGGATGTCTCTGGATGTGGACTGGGTTGTACCAGACACTTGTAAATGCAATACGGAGTCTGTGTTCAAAGTCCTGTCGAGAAAAAAAGCTTGTTTTAAAATCTAGTTTCAAACAAGAGAGAGAGAGAGACAGACAGAGAGACAGGGGGGGCAGGCACACACACAGATGCATAGCAACTGTAATAATAAAAGCTATAGAAATATTACTTCTGTTAATAATAGCAGTAGCTTTATTATGTAATATACGATATATTAACAATAATGACAATAACAATCAATACAACGTGTGAGATGAGAAAGCAGAAAGACTTCGGGAAGATGTCAAGTTAGTATCATGCATTGATCATGGGACATGAATGTGAGCAGGAGGAGAGAGGAGCTCAGTGCATCATGGGAAGTCCCTCTGCAGTCTAAGCCTATAGCAGCATAACTAGGGGCCG
>JBBPCS010000023.1:4850807-4880556 GCA_037974645.1 Hollardia meadi
AAATGCATGTGATTTTATCAGAGAAGGCTCAATGGAAAAGAGGCACCTTTAAACCATCATGAAATGTAAGTTCAAGTATCTGCATGTGTTTCTTTCACTAGTTTTTCTTTGTCTTCTCTATTGCTCTCTAAATACGCCCTCTACTGGTTGCAATTGGCATTGTTATTCAGTTAGCTGGACAACACAAACAATCCTTTGAATGTATCAGGAAATCCGACCCAACAAAAAGCCACCATAAGTTACAGTACTATGAGAATCACCTTCGGGTCTTTCACTTCTACTGTTAGTGAGTTAAAACAAACACATCACCTCCAGCTTTGATCTAATCCTACTTTCTCTGTCCATGCCCAGTAGTGCATGTCTCAATGCCACATCTACTGCAACATGCCACACATGGTGACATCACCATCCTGGGGCAAACAGCCAATGAGAACCCACAGGGGGGGAGTCAATCACGGGTCATCACAATAACATTGGCCAATAAGCAGAAGCCAAAAGGCCCGTAACCATGGTGATTAGCATGCAGCAGGTTCAAATGCATGTGAGTGTGGCAGATGTCCCCTGTGTTGGCTCCATATGCACTCGATGGGCCCTTTGCATTATTCCTTTACTGTGAGTGGGTATATGCAAGGGGCACAGAGCTGTTATCAACACGAGACACTGAGGTGAACTTACGTACACCACCACACATGCAATAAAGAGCTGTTGGCCTAGTTTTGTAACATATGGCTCATGCATTCATAATGTGATACATACATGTTATAGATATGCTTTTTATTCCCTATGTATTTGCTTTTTGATAAACGCTTCTTTTCAGCCATTGTTACTTATAGCGACGACAATTACAGTTGTTGGCTCTCTTCTGTATTGTTCTCCGAGAGGATGGATGAGGAGACGTGTGGGTGGCAGGGAAGGGTGAGGGGAGGGGAGGCAAGGACATTGAGCAAACAGCACAGCTGAGTAGGAGAGGTGCAATGAGCTGTGAGTCAGAGGAAAAAGACGAGAGAGGTAGGTATGCTGCGAAAAAGGTCAGTGTGTGGAGGACTTTTTTAAATGTAAGAAGACTGAGAACGCTCAGGAATGTTCCTACCTTCTCTCTGTTTTATGGCTTTAATGTTCATTTTTGGCTCTGTAGAACTTGAGCAGGTGACTCATGATGCACAGAGGAGAGAAGGTGGAGGTGCTACTCAACTGAGGCTCAACATGAAAATGGATTAAACGACATACAACTACGAATTTCTCCCCCTAGAATAGCTTGTGCTAACAGATAATAGGGATTTTCATGTAGCGCTTCTCTTCACAAAACTGTTTCACCCCTTTGCCTCTCTTGTTTCCCCTTCATAAACTTTTTTGCCGAACCATCATGATCAGGATTCATTTGACCCCTAAATTCCTGACTCCTACACTACACACACTGTTGCATGTGACTGAATTATTTGAATTATATGCTACGCTACTTTGCACACCCCCTATAGCAAAACAGACACCACAGTCATCCAAGCTATTCATGTTGTTCCCGTCTAACATTTGAATATTTTACCAAACACAGATTCAGTTCAGTCTATCAGATGAGCACATTCTGGACTGATCAAGGCTGTCAAATACCAGACCTCTGTCCTGATCTGAGCCATTGAGAGGGAGGCGCGTGAAAACTTCCTCCCACTGTACAAAAATTCAGGCAAAATATAAACTGAGAACACTCGAAAAAGTCAGAAGTCAAAAGATTTGTTCTGTTGATAGAATCTTTCATGAAAGACACAACACTAGTGATTAGATATTATCATACATGTTCCCTGGGTGACTTGAGACATAGGGTCCATGGGGCGTCGACTGTGTGTTGACACCTGGGGTTATAACTCTGGCGGCCTAGGTCGGGTGTTCGGACCCATGCCGTGATGCTCCCATATTGCACTCGCCGATGACTGAGATAGGAAGTAGGCGGGCTGTGGCGGATGCCCCTAGCTGGTCAGGTTTGGTGTGGTTGGCAGACCAGACACTGCAATTGCATATTGCTCCCCTCTACCGTTGGTTATTAATGTTACTTTTGACAGTTATTTATATTTTTACACAGTCCAATACTGCAACAATGTTCCTGTTATTCTGTTCAATCAATAGACCTTGTTGTGGATGATTTTCTGGAACTATTTTTATGCCTGTGCGCCGGCGATAACTGTGGTTGGTGCTTAGCTCCCTGCCTTAGCCTTTCCATTTAGGCACATGGAAGGGCAGGGAGGTGTGCTCTTCCTGCTTTTAGGCTTTCCACATAGGCATGTGGAAGGGCAGGGAGCTCCCAGAACAGAGCCATACCTCCAAATATAACTTACTACAAATGGTTGCAAAGGGCTGCAGAGATGTCTTTCCAGCAGGGTCTGACACAGTTCAATGCAAAGGCACTTTAGGTTAAACCCTGCAGTTTAAGCAGCTTAAATACAAAAGAATGGAGGCTCTACCTCCCACCCCGACGAGTATAGTCCAGACCTGTCGGCCAGTGCACCAGAACCCCAGTAGGAACCCTGAACCCCAACCCTAACCCTGCCACTTAGATATGTACACTAGATAAGCTTTCTCCTCTTTTCTCTGTCTTTTTGTCCAGAAACATAACTGGAAAAACTGGTTCATCTGCCCTGACCACTGAGGTTTAACTCAGTATGCTTAATTCTGCTTTCAGAGCAGCTCACCCCTCCAGCAAATGTTTGCTTTAGCTAAAAATCTAAGTGTATCAAGTGACTAAATTAAATCAAAGCCTATATTTCAATACAATTTCACCACCATAATCAACAAATACCACCTCCATCACTTACCTTTTTCAAGAAGACATTTAGATTCTTCAGTACAATCTGTTTCTCAGAAATGTATTCTTGTTGATGGGCTGGAAATTCCAGCAAAACAAAATCCACTTCATTTTGAAAGCAATTCCCCAATGATATTCATGGCTTTTCTAGGAGCCTTCTCTGTTCTATTCATATTAATCACATTAGTTTTGAGTTCCCTGTCAGGTTGTCCTGTCACTTTCGCCTTAGTTCTCCTCAACTTTGCTGCTTAAAATTGTTTTGAAGCAGACTTTGTTCAGACGCACAAAAGCCCACACAGACAGACAAAGCTAATGCCTTATCAGTCTTTGATGTGTGGAAGAATAAAGGTGTCTGGAGACGCTGGATGTATGAGCTCACTCTTAACATGCCTGCTCTGCTTAGAATTTTTCTTGTGTTAATTCTCGAGTTGAGAAGATATCAATTATTGCCCTTTAGATAGACCATTCCCCCCCCCCCCCCTCTTTCTTTTTTCATTGTTTCTACTCCTCTGATCTATGAACAGACATTTTTTTGCCACCTCACAAGGGATCGGGGTCAGTTACTGAACAGCTTGGAGATTCACTGCCTTGTTCAACAACTGTCAGATGTTCTCTGGCTCACAGGGCTCATATTTTCACCAGTCAGAGGTGAGTGTCTTGTCTAATGAAGGAGGAAGCATCTTTTTTCTTTTTTTTGAACCAAACAACATGAGGAAACATATAGCTCCTTTAAACAATACAACAGGATAGGCTGCTGCACTTCCTCTATAGAACATAATGAGTATTGTCCCACAGCAATGGTCACATGGGTTCTGTATGACAAATATGCATGGAAATGTGGTAATAATTGATGGTAAATATTGGGGATGCACACCATTCAAAGGCTTTCTGAAGGTTATAATTTTTGCAACCTTTAATGAAAGTTGAAGGAATGTTCTTTATTTATTTTCTTTTTAAAGAAACCTTTACATAACCTTTAGAGAATGTCCCCTGAAGATTCCCTGAAGGTTCATTTTGTGTAACCTTTGTGACCCTCATAAAATTGTCAGGGAGCATTCCCTAAAGGTTGTCTGAAGGTTATATTGTGTAACCTTTAGAAAACCTTGAGGGAACTTTTCCTGACGGTTCTCTTAAGGAACATTCCCTGAAGGTTATTTTTGTATAACCTTCGGAGAACTGTCTGAAGGTTACAAAGGTTACAAAATATAACCTTCAAAAAACCTTTAGGGAACCTTCCCTGGCTGGATATGTTAAAGAAATTACAATACCCGTACCCTTAAAGTGATATCGGTACCAATAGAGTAACTTTTTGTTATTTATATGATACTCATCATATGAATGGAAGCATTCCACCACTGAACTTCCATCTCTGTTGAATACACTGTACTCAACTTCATCACACCACAGAATGTATTGGTTTTAGTTGCTGCGCTAGTGGGACAATCACATGCCACACATTAAATCGAAGGTATGGGTGAACTAGCTGTAGGAATTATATACTATTTCATCTGGCCTGGGAACGCCTCGGGATCCCCAAGGAGGAGCTGGAAAGTGTTGCTGGGGAGAGGGACGTGTGGAACACCCTGCTTAGCCTGCTGCCACCTCAACCCAACCAATGACAAGCAGAGGAGGATGGATGGATGGATGGATGGATGGATGTTAATTTGAACTTTCCTGTCAAATGCAGTGGTGGTAATGTTTCTGGTGATGACAGTAATATTGCTGTGGAGTCATATTGCATACCCAGGTGATAATCATCAAGAAGGAAAAAGGTTATGTTTATAATTATTTATTATTTTCTTTTTTCAAAATTCACGTAATAAATCAATGATGGCACACATTAAATAATCTGTTGCTGTGTTTTACTGTCGGTTAAAGTTTTCCTCTCATCTACTTCTTGAAAAAAAAGAATATTCCCACAATGCTGCCTGTTGTATGTGACAGTTGTTAGATCCTGAACCTTGAGTATTTTTACCCACCTTAACACTTCAACATCATGGCTGCCTGATGCTTGCTTAATAAAAGTATTATTTAGGATGATTCACAGATGGTTCTGAAAATGGTGAAGATATTTCTTCGTCTGTTATTGAACTGCAAGATCTAGAGCAAAACTTGTGACCACGGTATAAATAAGCTGTACTTCCGTTAAGCATATCACTTTGGAATGACGTCTGACTTTTTTTTTTCTCCTCTGTGCTGTCATATCAGGAGTGATGGTTGGTAAACATGGCAATCGCGCCCCCTAGCGGTCAAGTGGGTAAAATACAGGCGCACAAGAGCTACACGTTGGGACAATCCAAACAAAACACACAGTATGTCAGTCTGATGAGTTATTCAGTTAAACCCATTATAATAGTTGACATCTACTTTGGAGTGTCGTGTGGGTGATAATTTATGATTTAGAAATTGAAGGATTTTGTGTGGATTTAATGTGGAAATACGTCGTCACAGTGTTTCGCAATTTCCAATTTTTAGTGATGCACGATTTAACCACAGCCTCATGTTGCGCAACCCAGATTTTTTTTATTGAAACGGGAATGAAACACTGTAAATCCTTCCAGATCCTCTCTTAACTCCACAGAAGCATCTGCAAATATCACAACAAAACAAACAGACAATGGATATTATATGAGAGGAGCTTAAACCATTAGGCAGGATGAGGTCGCTATTATGGCAGGAGTAGACAAAAATAAATTAGTATTTGATAATACAGTGATATGGCTTTGTTACTTTAGGTCCAAAAATATGGAGAGCTATGAGTTCCTGCCACTGTCTTCACTCCCGCTGATTCGCACACAAGTTGGATTGTGTGGGGTATTTTTGTGAAATCAGTACATGTGATTTTTTTTTTATTTTTTACAATCACTATTATCAATACTAATAATCACTTCTTTTTTTTCAATTATTAGGCTACTAGTTGTGTAGGCCTGTTGCAATTACACCACAAAACACACGATGGCGCACAACAACAATGAGTCAATTTAGTAACTCAATTTTAATGCTGTATTTGTGCAGGCGTGTACTAAACTTCTTAGTATGTTATAAAATTTACTCTTTTTTTTTTTTTTAGATCTACCTGAACGACAGACTTCCAGTGGGGGCTGAGTAACATGACATATAATCATATATAAAGGCTAATGTAGGCCAGTTAACTAGACATTTATTTTAGGTTATCTCACTAAAATGAAAACTTTGATAACCACAGCCCTCAGTACAGTCGTATCGGAGCTGAGTTTCTGTGATCTAAGGAGTGGGCTACTGTTCGTTCCCTCCAACTGAATGTTCCCCTCCTTCCTTCCCTCCCTCCCTCCTCCTCCTCCTCCTCCTCCTCCTCCTCCTCCTCCTCCTCCTCCTCCTCCTCCTCCTAATAGAAACTCTTCAGCACAGTCAGTAGCGATTCAGACGAGCACACTGTTGAGTTTCTCGTCGACCGCACACTTATTTACAGTAAGTTACTCCGAGGTTCCAACTCTGGCTTTACAAACTTAATTTGGTTTCGATACCACACTGGATGAAGCCCACTGACTTTTGTTATTCGGCCAAAGAAGGGTTGTTTTACGACAATCAAGCGCAGGTACAATGACCGCATTCTGCAGCGGCTCGACTGATTAGAGGTAAGTTTGATCCAACGTTGTAAAAAAAAACTTTAGATAATGAAATTAACCTGCAAAAACAGTTTTCTTCTACAGCTGAATCAGAATCTGTTTATCGCTTGTTTTGTGCCGGTTTATATGTTTGTACGGATTCACACAAACAGAAGAGCAAATGGTTGTAATTTTATTTAAAATGACACATGACATTAAAAAAACAACCTAATTGGTCTCTAAACTCACTGTTGCTGCGGACTGTTGTTCCCTTGGGAATACAGTGATTGTTCACAGCTTATAATATTTTGTCAGCTTTGTGCTTGTAATAAGGGCATTTCACCTCAGTGAACATATACAACAGGATCAGCTGTCTCCACTGGCTTCGTTTCTGTTTTGCGCAATTCAACCTTTTTTTTTATTTTTTAACTCATGTGTTTCTTAAGTTTAGCTCCCAGTATCTGAGTCCCTGTTAATGAGTAAGCTTTGGGAGTTTGGACACTGCACTAAGCTCTTTGACACTGATTGGTATTCCTCTTTTTTGTTTACCCTTTAGGGGTGAGATCAGTTTTCTACAGAGCTGCAGTGTTTGCACTGTGACCTATAGGTTTGGACACAGACACTTTGGGACCATGGATATCGGCAATGATGTGGATCTATCCAATAAAAACATCACCCCATTGTGGAAACGCCGCACAGACAATTGTAAAAAATCTCAGGACTCAATTAAATCCAAATCACGACCCCTCAGTTGCCACATAAATGGGGTTGTGACAACGGACTTCCCTGTGGAGGACAGCACGTCTTCCTTCACCTTGAGCCAGCCTGCTGAGAGACTGGTGGTCACACCCCAGTGTTGGGGCAAGAACACTGTGGTGTTGAAGCACGTTCTGCACAAACCCTCCAGGAAATCCAGAGTTGTTCGAAGCATCAGCATTGGGCACTTCTCCAACGGACTCTTCTCATTGTCTAAATTTAGGTCTGAGGACAGCAGATCTGCTTCACTGGACAATAGAGTGTGTAATGGAGACTGTGACAGGGAGAAAACTAGTAATGGAGGGACAGTATGGCCTGAAAAGAGTCTTCAGGACCCCCAGAAAGGCATGAACAGTCTGGTCAGTCTGAACTCACAGAAAGATCACATAGCATATGGTTCACCCTCTCCCGAAGCCGTTCCTCTTAACTGTTCTTCTCCTGTCCTATCTCCACGCACTCCTAACAACAACAATTATAACCACCATGAACTGTCCTTCCTTTCATCCGCATCCAGCTCCTCTCCTCCAGCCCGGCGTACCCCCACCCCCTCCCACAGTTCCACCTCAAGCATCCCCTCCCTCTCTTCCCTTACCTCCTCAGACCCTCCGACCCCACGCTCCCCTTCGCCAGCAGACAGAGGACAGGCGCTCCACAGACAGTCCTCATCCTCACCCACCACCTCACAGGACACCAGGCATGCCTCTTCCTCCTCCTCCCTCTCCTCCAGCTCACCATCTCCTTCACTTTCGCCAACTCCCTCCCCCTCCATTGTCCTCAGCACTCACAGCCCTGCTGCCCTAAAGATGGGAACCCAGCAGCTCATTCCGAAGGGTTTAGCATCAGATAATCGGCAGAGCAAGACTCCTTCCTCAGGGCTGCAAGGCCAAGGTTTGGCAGGGCTGCTGGGATTGGATCATTCTAAGAGAGCGTTGAAAGCCCTCAGCATGGTGGAAACAGGAACCTACTTTTCTACAAGAGGGGGACTCAGTGAGGGGACAGATGGGGAAAGTGAGAGCCCGGGGACACTTAGAAGAGGCCTGAGGAGTACGTCCTATAGGAGGGCCGTTGTGAGTGGAGTAGACTTAGAGGTCCCATCGGTAGATCCAAAGGCCCACCGGTTGTCTCAGCCTGTCATCAAATTGCTAGATGGTGATAACCCAGTTTTACCAGTCAATCCTGGCAGTGTCAGCCTCCCAAGCCCTGGAACAGCCAAACCTGCCAGCCCCGGGACACCCAAACCTACCAGCCCTGGGACACCCAAACCTTTCAGCCCTGGGACACCCAAACCTGCCAGCCCTGGGACACCCAAACCTTCCAACCCTGGGACACCCATACCTGCCAGCCCCAGGATTTCAAAGCCTACTAGCCCTGGGAAAATCAAGGTGGGTAAACCTGTCCGAAAAATATAGTGGTGGGTTCAAAGGGTGTTAGGATGCACTCAAGAAACCAACACTGGTTCTGGTTCACAACCCTTTTCTTGAGACAACTAAAAACTGTCCAGTTTTTACTTCTAATTTTAACATGATAAGCTGTTGTTTGTGTCAACTTTCTGCTTTCTTTTGATAGAATATGTGATAACTTACCCGTCTGGCTTTACTCAGCACATTTTAGAGAAATGAATCCCCCTTGAAAATCAATTTCTGTTTTCATCTGCAAAGCAAATCCTATGTGAATGCCCGTGGCTGAATTCAGCAATCAGTGCACCTGTAAATGCCCTGTGAACTTTGGCATGGCATTTTCGCTGTAGCAGATTTCTCAACTGAGTTAATCATAATCCATCTGATGGATATATATTTGATTGTGCACAAAGATTGCCTTGACTCTTCAGTGTTGGGGGTTGGGTTCAAAGTCCAAATTGTAAAATTACTCACAGACTGAGTATTGTGTACAAACTTAGCAGCAGCATCAGTCCTGACAAGGCCTTACAAGGAAACAATTAATGTGGTTGTTGGGAGACATGACGTAATGTGACACCATGCCCACACATACACACTTGCACACAGTGGCTCTGTAATTAGACAGGGGTCAATGAAGAAGGGCAGGGACAGGTCATGGACAGGTGACAGAGGTGCACAGGCCTATTTCATTTAAAGTTTGTGTGTGTGCCTCAGAGTTTGTCCAAGTCATGACATTTATGTTGTGTTTCTCTTTCAGAGTCCAGATATCAAGAAAGTTTTGACCACTCAGCGCACGTTTGACAGTGAGGGTGAGAAAAACCCATCTGTTTTGTTTTCACCACCCTTTTGCCTTCATTTTACTCTTCCAGTGTTCCTTGTGCCTTTCTGTCTTTCAAGCAAACATTTTTTTCTAAACTTCAACATGATGGATCTTTCTGTCAAAAAAACAACAACTGTGTGTTGCAGAGGAGGAGCTGTACCAGAACTACCAGGAGAAGGCCTTACATAATGACTCAGACGAGGATGCCGATTCCAGAGAACCCAAACCTGACAATGGCATCGTGGTCCAGTACAGACCCATACGCACCTCCTGGAGCCAGCTCAGTGTGGTCAGGCATAATTCTCACATCTTTCTCACCCTTTCTCTACATCCGGGACACAGACAGGCATACAGTGTACACTCAGGGCTGTGTCTGTGGAGTCTTGGAATGCTAGTGCTCTGAAGAATGCTGTCATATCCAGTTTGGCCGCAGTCCATACCCATCCTCCCACTTCCTCTACCCCTCACTCTGTTTATCAGGGAGTACAGGAGCATTTCTTCTAGGACTCGGGTGGGCAGGAGGCAGACAGTCAGCCAGACCCACAGAAAGTCTTGGAAGCACTGCTCGGCCTAATGCCAGTGTGTTGGCAAGCTCTGCATACTCGTCAGACTGAAAATATGCTTAAAATGTTGCCTCTAAAGAGAAGTGCGGTGGCCTTGCATTACATAATATAGTTAAGGATCTGAATGGAGGGATAGTGGGATGCAGAGGAAGTGAATGAGCTAATTTAGTTTTTAACAAGGCATTCCCATCAGTTTGTTTACTTGTTGAGGAGGGAGCAAAAACAGGCCAAATTGAAATTGGATTCAAAGTAGAGAACATACAGAAAACTTCTGGGGTTGTTTTTTTTGTTTTTTTAATTTGAGCTGATTCTAACAATATCAGACTGACCAGGACTGTCCCAAGGTCAGCTCTCCTCTTCCACCACAGCTGCTTTACAGCTGTGGATCTGTTAGCGTGAATGTGTTTGGCCAACAGTACATGATGTAACACTGCAGGATTCTTCCTCAGCTTTCAGATTTTGTGGGTGATGTGCTGGCATGACACTGGTGTGTTACGGAATTAGTTTACTTTCAAGTTTCAAGGGACAATTCACCCCCAAAAATAAGATTCAATCTTTATCTACTCAACTCCATACTGATGAAAAGTCGGGTGAAGTTTCTGTGAATATTTCTGGAGCTTCACAGCAAAACTGCATTGCAGCATTCTCCTAAAAACACGAAAGAAGGGACTTGTTTTAAGATGTAAAAAAAACAAAACAACAAAAAACATAAAATGGCTCCATATAGCTCATCCGAACCGAAATCTTCACTGTGGGGGTGGTAAATCTCAGGACTTCCATAGACTTGGATTACACTGGACTAGCTGTATGGAGCCATTTTATGTTTATTTTCGGTTGTTTTTTATGTTTTAAATAAGTCCACAGCTACTTCAGTTGTTTAGGAGAATGCTGCGATTTTGCTGTGAAACTCCAGAAATGTTTTGTGGACAAAGAATCTTCACCCAACTTTCCACTGGCATGGGGGTGAGCAGACAATGACTGAGTTTTCATTTTGGGTGAACTGTTACTTTAAGCCAATAACCAGATAAACGACTTGTCTTCATGAGAGTCTTGCTGTTGCAACACGTCGCCTCTCACTCAGCTCCTCCTCTTACTGTTCCTGTAGCACCTCTTGTCATTTAGGGTTTGATGAAATGTCACACCACAGAATTTTCAGATTTCCAGGAATGCCTACCTGTTGCTTTAGAAGTAGAGCTGCTCCTTCCATGGTGCTTAAGTTGCCTGAAGTTTTGTCAGCGTTGTTGTGTTTCAAACATGGAATCATGGATTCAAGCTTCAAAAAGGAACAAAATAATTTGCCATTGAAAAATGATACCTAACTGATTGTGATTTGGTTACACCCAGTAAAACTGCAAAACAGGACAAAGTTCAGTTGGCATTACAGGGTGCATGGTTGCCAGCTACTAAAGCCTTTCATGGATAGCTGGTTTTACTGATATAGAGCATTGAACATTTGGCAGAAAGGAAAGTGAGAGAAAGAGAAATAATAAAGTGGATATACTGTATGTGTGAAAGGAATAGAAAAAAACATACCATTGTTTGTTGTAAGTGTTTGCTGAGGGCTGCCTGACAGGTACTCGAGAGAAGGAAGGCTCCTCTAGCGGCTGTATCACTTCCTTGTGCCTTCATAACAAACAGGATGAGAATCTTATGGAAGTAAGGAAAGATAGCCTCTCAGGATTTCTGCCTGCAGGATAATGTTAATGTGTAAGGTCATATTGGTTATATTTGGTGAAACTTGAGATGGAGGCATGTTTTTTTTGTTTTTTCTCAACCTTACCTTCAGTTTGAAGTCACGGGGTGATTAATTCAGTAGCACTCCACTCCCAATCTATTCCAGAAGATTTCTTTGTTGTAATCTTATTTCAAATAACTCTGGACCAAGTCTGAGAGCCACATACTAACTAACAGAGGCTTTCCTTTTAAATGTATACCTTTGGCCAAGTGAGGCTTTTGGCAGAGTTTCTTTAGAGTTGTGTGGATAAAACAACGTATTTCTACCCGCGCCCTGTGCCACTTTATTCAATGAAGATCCTCCTTTTCCCATTTTCTACAACAACTTCATTGGCTCTCTATTCAGTGTGGTATGCAAAGTGCTCCGTTCTTTGTTTGTGAGGACAATAGTCGCGTACACACACACACACACACACACACACACACACACACACACACACACACACACACACAAACACACAGCAACGCTATAAATTCATAGGACCCATATGAAAATAACCTCAGTGTAGTCAAACAAGTGTGACTTTGTATGTGAAACTCTTTTCATGTCTTTAAAATCATTTTTCTGAAGTATTTTCTTCCAAATGTTGTCCGTTTAGGTCAAGAAAAGTGGTCTGTCTGACCGGATGAGTCAGGAGGAACGCAAAAGACAAGAGGTAGAAATCATATTTTACACTTTGGTTCAATTCCAGTTCAGTTTTGGGCTACATGCACTTTAAAGTAAGATTTACCAAACACTGGGGGAGTATGGCTGTCCATTGTTTGTCTAGACCAATAAAAAACCCATTAAAGGAGTACAGCAGAAAACATGCATCATGGACTATTATATCTTTAAAAGCAGATGCATCGTAAAAGGGAGGAGAAGGATAGATAAATATTTACCCGAATTTGTGTCATAAGAATGACAAGACTGATGAGTACAAACATTAAATTGATTGACAAATATAGAATAGCATTCTAAACATAATTGTGCAGTACAGGCATGTCACACACATTCATGAGCGAGAGTCATTACTTAGTGGGGTGACTGAAGCATGCAAAAGTCACAAACAGTTGTAATAAACAAACATGAGTAGTCCCTTCCTCATCCTTCATTAGGCCATTTTTGAGGTGATCTCGTCGGAGCACTCTTATCTGCACAGCCTGGAGATCCTGATCCGCATGTTCAAGAACTCTGCAGAGCTCAGCGAGGCCATGACCAAGACTGAACACCACCACCTCTTCTCAAACATCACCGACGTCTGTGAGGCCAGCAAAAAGTAAGTGTGTGGTCGTGTTGCAAAGTGTACCTTTTGTTGTCAGAATTATTATCAGACGTACGTGCTGTATATTGTTATGTGTTTTCATGTTTGAGGCTCTCGGTGAGGATTTTTACATGGCGGTTGGTATTTTTATCCTGCTCTTACATGCTCCCTAGACGTCTACCGGTGTTTGTGGTTTCTGGTTTTGGCTAATGGGCTCGATAATTATCTTATTTAACAGCACCTAACGGTTCACATTCCATGTGAGGTGTGTATGTACACACTGTTGACTGTATGGTGATGTCATTCTTTTCGCCTGACATTCTAGCTTCAGTCAGAGTTGTTTTCAGTATGGAAGGGATAGGTCACATGCTGATAGACAGACAACAGAGCCTGGGAAGAAGCGAGGAGCAAATTTAAGTGAAACGACAAAGAAAAAAAAATTGTTTATTTTAGTTGCTTTATCAACATGAATATTCCACACTGCTTTAGGAAGCTCAAAAGCAGTAAGGTGAGAGTAAGAAAAACCCAGTGGCCACAATTACTGCTTTTAGTTTATCCATCCATCGTGATTTATAGTGAATGCTTGTGGACTGTTTAGTCACATTCATAGCCTGGTAACCATGAACTTCCAAGGATCTCGTAAACTGATGGAAACACTCGTGCCCGAGAGGCCATGAAAGTTGAGACGGATGAAAACTGCTGCCTACAGCACTGCACTAGGATCAATTATTTCTACGAATGATTGACAGCAGACCTTTGGACCCCATATGGTCTTTGTTAGGTTCATTTGTGTCATTGCTTTAAACTGTGATATCATGTCTCGTGTTTTTTTTTTTTTTATGAGATTACTCTTCAGTATGATAATGGCCTCATACAACTATATAACTGTTTAATGTGTGAATTTTCTCAGGTCAGTATTCATTCTAATAACAGGCTTAGATGCTTGTTGCTGCAGTGGTGTCAGTCTACAAGCCTGCTATAGGCTCACATTTAGTCTTTAAACACATTTCCTCCCTACGTTTACTGGGCCTACCTCACCAACAAGTTGTTACCAAGTTTTTCACGGTTAGTATCAAAAACCCAGTGTTGGATCAGACTGGTAACCCTCAGCTAGAACCAAACATTTCAATGTCCGATCAGATTATGGTGATGTGCAACAGCATAGCCAAATCAAATGCATTGAGTCCTCTGAATACGGAAACCAAGGGGCTTTAATTTTCAAGTGTGACCCCTTAACCAGGGGCTTGTTGGAAGCTCTGTGTAAATAAATCTAACCGTGAAATGAGGTTAAGCTAGCCTTAGACTTTGTGTTGCAGAGTGAGTTTTCCCAGAGCTGAAAAATGTAAATGTGAAAAGCCTTTTTAAGGCCATTTACTGAGTTTTAGTTTTTCATGGCTGTCTCAGTAAAGATGTGTGTGTGTACATACATGCAGAGCATTCACAGCCTCCCTTGTGCAACTGTTCATGACATTTGCTCAAGGATTCCATGTCAGGATTCCAGCCCCCTGGTCACAGAGAGAGAGACTCCCTGTTGTGTACAGTTTACCGTCTACATGTACATTTGACTTATCTTTGAAATCGGGAAGAAAAAAACAACTTCTGCAAACTTTGCTCCTCACTTTCTGCCGCTTATTATCCACATGTAGATTGACTTGGAAAATATTTGTGCATTTATTTATTCCTCATTCCCACTTTTCATGAATGGGGGGGTATCTGTAAATTCCTCAGCAATTCCTTTCTTGCGTTCAGACGTGCTGCAGCTCATCTCATTCCCCTTTTTCAGCCCCATACACACAGGCCACACACATTAATGCAATGCTTTACCCTCCCCACCTAAGTACTTAGACCTGCATAACCCCAGGGAGGAGAGTGGAGGGAAGAGAGACATAGAGACGTCGGCTCTTAAGATAAAGATTGGCCTGTCGCACTGGTTGAACAAGCAATAGCAGAAACTTCACTCCACCTGCAGGCTCCTGTTTAGTCTGTGTGTGATACTGAGTGGGAGTGCTGTTGAGTTTTAAATGCAGGTGTGTTACAGATTATATTTTACCTGCAGCCATGTGAGCTGACATACCTCATTCATTACCATAACAACAACATACTGTAACACCGAGGCAAACTGCGCCAGGGATAATCTCTGACGGCTGTAGAACCCTTTCAGTTTCATTAATAATTCTTGGTTAGATGCCTCACTTTGGGCATATCCCTTTTATTGTCACCCTGATTTAACTCCACAGCCTCCAACTCTTCCCTACTGACAACATGATATTATTGGATTCAGTTAGTTTTGCTCCAGGAGGGAGTGCAGCCTGAACTTGAGCAGCCTTGACCTGTTAAAGCACTGAATACACGTCTAGGACATGGGCCAGAGAGGGGCAGGGCAGCATATGTGAAAAAAGAAAGGGTAAAGTTCAAAGAGTACAGGGTCACAAGAAGCATTGTTTCCTATAGATAGTCACACACTGTGTGTTAAGAACATAGCTTTGGGGCTGAGTAAGGGCACTAGAGGTGCTTTTGCAGATGACCTCAAACTCAGTCCAACTGGTCAAGGTCAGCGTCCTGTCTCTGTGTGACAGCTTCCTGTTTGTCACCTTGGATCGTGCATGCTTTAACACCTATTCTCTTGAAGTGGCCATGTGGCGTGCCATTAAACCGGCCATCTGGTGGTGCTCAGGAAGAGGAAAAGCCTCTGTGTTATGGTTAATGGTAGGCTATGTCTATTTTAAGAGGCGGGGACTTCCTCTTTTGTGATCTTACTGCAGGTTTAGACGAAAGGTGTTGGCGGTCCTTCCTGCCTTCCTGACCTCATCGTATCCTTTATTTTCCCCAAGCATAGGATGACTCATGACTTGATGATGCCAGTATGAATCCCCAACATACTAACCCTCATTCATCCTGTGTTCAGGTTCTTTAAGGAATTGGAGGAGAGACACCAACAGAGCATAGTGATCGATGACATCAGCGACATCGTTTGCAAGCATGCTCAGTCCAACTTTGATCCCTACGTGACATACTGCTCCAATGAGGTCTACCAGCAGAGAACGCTGCAGAGGCTGGTGTGAGTGACCGAGCAGACGCACACAAACAGATGTTCTTATCATATCTCTCATGGATGTGATCCAACATCATGTACTGACACTTTGAACCAGGGAGTTTTCCCTCTACCTCCCTCTCATTTTATCCTCTTTTCTCTCTCTCGCTCTTTCTGAACACCCAATTTCCCTCCGACTTCTCGTGCAGTTCCAAGAATTCAGTTTTTAAGGAGGTGCTGACCAGGATAGAGGGCCACCCAGACTGCAGGAACCTCCCCATGATCTCCTTCCTCATTCTGCCGATGCAGAGGATTACCCGCCTGCCCCTGCTCATGGATGTGAGTCCACTGAAGACATACAGTAGCATGAGCTCTGGAATTACAAGTTTTTCCACTCTTGTTTGTGTGACCTTAAATCATTCCTTAATAATCTTAACTGATTTAACTTCTCTTTCTTTCTTTAAATGTTTTTATTCTTCTTCAGTTTCATGCTTCCTTTGGCACCACAGTATTCTGTCCCTACTGTGCCTCCCTCTCTCTTGCTCTACTTTCGTCTTCCTCTCTCCCGTCTTCAGTCAGTGTCTCCCTGGAGACTCTGGGGTTTATGCTTGAACACTCAGAGGCTTTTGGATCCTGAGAAAGTTTGGTTTCAATTCACTTCTTCCCACAGCTTTCTTTAGGCATCAATATTTTATCGCTCTTGATAGAGTGTGGTGTGCGTGGATGCAATGAATTGTGGGTTTTTTGTGCATGTTTGTGTTTTATGCGGGAATCTTTTCACGTTGTAAATGAGTGTAACTGATTTGCGGCCTTACGGCCTTTTGTTGCAGACAATTTGTCAGAAGATGCCAAAAGATTCGGCACCGTATGAAGAGTGTAAGAGGGCTCTACAAGGAGTCAGCAAGGTGCGAGGATTTAAAATGTTATAAACATTCTAGATTTTATGTTTTTATGTTATCAAATATTTTCACCTTCATGCTAATATACACATTATTTCTCTGCATGTTGCTATAGGGCTTCTGTGTCTTCGGAGACTTGCCTTAGACATATGAGAGTAGGATTAGGCTGGGAGCCAGTCACTTCCTATTTCATGTTTTACAATGTTAGAGAATTTTCAGTTAAAACACAATAACAAATTTCCAGCACGTCTTGTACTTGATACATTTGAGCACATCAAATGAGGAATGCAAAATCAGAGCGAGGTATCTGTATGTGATTAACAGACACTGTCTGTGTGTGTGTTTGTGTGAGCAGGTGGTAAGAAAGTGTAACGAAGGAGCTCGCACAATGGAACGAACCGAAATGATGTATACCATCAACTCACAGTTGGAGTTCAAGATCAAGGTATGGACATGGTGTAAAATATGTCAAATTGTTACACAGCTGCGTCTTGGATAGTGTTTCTTTGGAAATAAAGTAATTCTGGTTAGCAACTGACATGAACGAGATTAAGTAATAGTTCAACATGTTGGGAAATGCGTTTATTCGCTTTCTTGCTGAGAGGCAGAAGAGAAGATCGATACCACTCTCATATGTGTTCTTTGTATATGAGGATACAACCACCCAACAAAGCTCACTAATATCCTCTTTTTTTCTTCTTTTTTTTTTAACCTTGAATAGCACTATGGAGCAGATTTGGAGCTGATTACCGCCAGATAAATCTCAATGTATTACACAGTATAGTGGAGCGTTTAAGCCGGTGTCAGTGGCGACATTCCCTCCCTGGCTCAATGGTAGTGATGCGTTTTAGCAAAGATCAGAGTGCCCGTAGTGGCGGAGTAGTCTCCAGCCATGGGCTACAGGCTACAGCAAATAGGAAGTATGTCGGACGTTGACGGTGTTTACTCTCACTGCCAGAAGAGAGAGACAGTAGTTCCGCACTGCAGGTTTAAGCTAAGCTAATTGGCTATAGCTTCATATTTACAGACTGGTATCAATCTTCTCATCTAACTCTCTTCAATAAAGCAAATGAGTGCATTTCCCAAAAAGTTAAACTATTTCATTAAATGTGTTTTTGTTAAGTATGTAAAACATGCGCTTATGCAGTCATGCACTGACATGTACACACATGCAGACACAGCAGTACAAAGTACACCACAGCCACTAGCTTGGCAAGTATCTATGCGCATAATGCACAAGTCTTGGCAGTCACACGTGTGTCTTAAGTAGTGTGGGAAATAGCTGTAGGCGCATTTGGGGTCCAAAGATTTCTAGCAGAACATACTCTCAGTCTGCATATAGCCAGCTGTTGTGTTGTAAATTGTGATTTAGTATTTCCTGTTAGCACCAACATCAGAGACATTTTAAAATACTTAATCTGGTTAGTTTTCCTTTTCCTGTTAATCACGTACTCTTTATTCTCTTCCCCCAGCCTTTCCCACTGGTCTCATCCTCCAGGTGGATGGTGAAGCGAGGAGAGCTGACTGCGTTCGTAGAAGACAGCGGCATCTTCCTCAAGCGGACATCACGGCAGCAGGTCTACTTCTTTCTCTTCAATGACGTCTTCATCGTCACCAGGAAGAAGAGGTGAGTCGATGCAAGGTTGCAGAGAGATTCTGCAGATTCTGTGTTTGATTTGGCCGGTGTAACTGTGGCCTTGGTGTACAGACTTTGCTCATAACTCACCTGTTCTGACATGTTGAAGGTGAAAGTGTAAACTAAAGCCCTTGCAGTGACAACATTGTGAGGGTGTGTATGAACCGCATAACCCTGGGTGCAGGTTGTTAATGTCTTCTCCATCCGTTTAACTTGTCCTGGGAAATGAGGCTGTCCAGATGAAGACTAATTATTGAGGTCCTCGCTGAAATGAAAGTCACAGTGTGAAGTCATTATCTAGAGGGTTGAGGAAGATTTTTTTAAATTTAACGGGGATTGCAGATACACCATACAATCAGACTGATCTTCCACGCTGCCCCCTACTTTAGGGATGTCTTAAGCTGTTACCTGAACCTTGGCATTATGAATCTGAGGCAGTTTTTCTGAATGTATCAACATGTCCTGGTGCCATGACTCATCTGGAACGAGTAGACCTGCTTGTTGTCAACCCTGTTATTGAGTCCGCTTTTCCCTCCTCTGTTTCCTCTAGTTTTAGGCAAAAACCATGAAGCAAGCCACAAAGAGGACTTCATTGAAATGATGTGGTTTTCATTTGCGTGTGTGTGCGCACAAATGTCTCTATTCTTGGCAAAATAAAAATCCCTTCCCGTCCATCTCCCGCTCTGTCTGGAACTGATTTTACTTGCAGACTAAGAATTCCTAAGAATCATTAAAAAAAAAAAAAAAAAAGGGAAAGAAACATAACGTGAAATTTTTCTGGGAATTTGATCTTGGACAGCTGACTCCTGCAGTATGTGGTGCCAGGCCTGTGTTTGGAAGAGGGATTTGGGAAAGGAAGTGCTCCGGAATCAGAGTGTGTATTTGTGCGTGTGTGTGCATTTGAAAGGGAGAAGCTGTTATAATATTGGTTTGTACTGCGGGGAGAGCTGGAGCCCTGCTGTGGCACGCTACTCAACTGCACTCCATCTGCAGCAATCAAAACAAAAACCCACCAGGGGTGCGCGAGGCTAGCCAGACACAGCGAGGTCACAAGCCCTCCTAGACATAATGGTGTAATAGCTGTTTCCCTTGCCATTATGACTTGGAGTTTGTGGGAGGGGTAGCTCACAAGCAGCTAGCTGAATTTTGTTGCCAAATGCAATAATTCTGTGTACTTGAATTCTCTCGGCTTCTTCTTGTGTCGTTTTTCATAACTTTACATTTCCAGGAACACCATGAACACCAGAAGGGGTGAAAAGGTCAGAGCCACAGCACAGTAGAGTGAAAACATAGAATGTTTTCTGCTTTATGGCCTTATATTTCTTAATATTCAGGAGAAAGGGAGAACAAACGTGTGTTGGCCTGTGACACATGATTGGGAATCCTTAAAGGTTATCATGCTGTCTGTGGATGAGGTTCAGTAAATATTGTATTGCATCCGATTATCAAATCTAAATTATTTCAAATCTGTATGTCGTTTTTCGAGTTGATTCGGCAACTATTTTGAAGTAGATTAATCGTTGAAGTCATTTTTTAAGCAAAAATGCCAAATATTCTCTGGTTCCAGTTTCTCCAATGTGAGGATTTGCTGCTCTTCACTGTTTTTATATCCCAGTAAATCAAATATATTTGGGTTTTGGATTGTAGGTCAGACAAAACAACACATTTAGAGACTTAAGCTTACACTCTGGGAAACTTTAAAAAAAAAACTATTTTATGTTGTCTAATGGACCAAACGATTAACTGATTAATCAAGAAAATAGTTGTGAGTTTAATCAACAACGGAAATAATTGTAAAATGCTACCATTGTCTGCTATTAAAAGGAGTGATTAAAGTGTCAATAACTCTCAGCTTAACAAATCTGCTGATTTTATCAACTTGGAACTGGATCCAAAATGGAATTGGTTATTGGAAATCAAGCCCATGTCAGACTGGTCTGTTGTCACGCAGCGGGGAAAGTGTTGATCTGCTGCACTCTGGCTCACAGGAACACTTACGTAACACTGAGTCCACATCAGCTGGCTCCCCTCTCATCTTCACTTCCCCCCTTTTTCCTGTGTGATTCTGGGCATCATCTAAACATTTGATATTGTTAAAGATTTCCACCTCTCTCTCTTTCTCTTGTTTTTTTTTCTCTTTGTCCTTTTCCTTTCTTTTTGGTAGTCATGACCTTGTGGGTTCTTTGTCTATTCCGCCTTTGTGTTTGCATGCAAGTCTATAATCCAAACCCTTTCTGTCCTATTTTCTTGCCCTCTCTCTGTTTGTTTGACTATGCCATAGTCTCAACACTCCTACTTTGCACCAGGCTCTTACCGTGTGCATGTTTGCGTGTCTGTCTTCATGCCTGACTTGGGAGTCTTATCTCAGTATTTCTCTGAAGATTTGTGGTAAATCTGCTTGTGTGTTGACGAAATGATTGCACAACAGTAAGATGGTAGCTGGCACAATTGTGATGATGTGTGGTAGAGGCCTGTGCTATCTCTTCTGGTAGAGTGATCTTCATTCCAGCGAGGTTGTGCGTTTGTTTCTGTGCAAGTAGCTTGTGAGATTCTAACATCTCGCTTCCACATGTCGACGTAAGATATCTCAACTGTTACCCACCTTCATTCACACACACACACACACACACACGAGAAAACTCACCTCACAAACATGCAGATTCCTCATCTCATTCCCAGTGTCATGTGAATGGCATTCCAGGCATTTTACGTGTAGGGCTATCAGGCCAAAATGCACACAACCCTTGAACCAAGCTGTTTTACTTCTCAACAATATTTGGGATGTCATCTGATTTTCTTTGGGGAATTTATTAGGGATCGTTAGAATTTTGGTTTACATGGAGGAGAAATTATTGATATTTCAAGAAATGTGTGTTCTGAAATTCTGGTGGTTATACTTCAAATGGGGGTTAATTAATGGGTAAATTAATAGATTATTATATACATTTTCTTTCAGAATTATATGATTGTTTTAAGGTTTTTTTAATGGTTAAATCTACAAATAACATTTAATGTACCCCATAATAAAAGAACTTTAATTACCATTTTTTTTCAATTCCGGTGCAAATAAAGAGGTTGACCTCAAATCGCAGATAAATTAATCGATTGTAATATTTTATTTAAATAAATAAAATTTATTAATTTTACCACTTTAAACACCCCTTAAATTGTGTATACAATCCATTCAAAATACTGTACTGTAAAATATTAATCCATTAATTAATCCATTTATTATCCCCTTCAATAAAAACTACAATATATGGTTTTACCGGGGGACAATAAAGCCTAGACATCCCCCCTAAGCCAGTCTTTTTGCTAGGCTAAGCTAACTAGCTCATGCAGTTTGATATTAACAGACAAATATGAGAGTGGTTCGCCTGGTGCTGCTTTACTGCAAATGCTCTTTTCTTGCACTCTCTATGTCTACCAGTCTGTGCTCACTTTCCTGCCCATCACTTCCACTTTTATCAGATGTGGCCGTGGGCAACATGCTTTAACTTGATTGATTGGTGGACAATCAGGGGTTGATGGGTAACAGTTAAACCTTGTTGAGAGCCTCCCAACCGTGACCATGGATTCTCCAAACAGTCATGACCCCAGAGTGTGTGTGTGTGCGTGCGTGTGTGTAAGACATAGACAGACGCACTGTCACTACTGTTTGTTTAGCCGCTCCCTTTATCTGCTTTTTTGTGTGTGTTCAGCGTGACATGTGAGCACTAATGGACATGCTGGCTTACAAGAAGCCAGTTCCTGTCCAGTAGCTTCTCAGCTTGGCAGCTTCTTCAGTGCACAATGAACACACACGCACACGCACACATATCATGTTTCACAATCAGGTCCAGATGTTTCTGACTATATGTACTGGAAGACACAGGGTCATGCTCAGGTAAAGGGTACTTATTGGAAATGTAGGCATATACTAAAGTAACCAGGGGCAGCTGATTTAGTGTAAGGACATGTAGACAACTTAGTGCTTGGACTTTTAACTGGCACAGTATCTGAGACATAATGTGACATCTGATTTATTAATTCAGGTGAATTTGATTTAACTGCACAGCCTTTAGCCTGTCTGGATTGAATAGCTGGGGTACAATAAAAACTAGATCTGTTCTGAAAACTGAGCTTAAATTGTCAGAGGGAGTGTGTGGATGGTGTAGTGGGTGCACAATAATCGGCAAACACGTGTTTCAAATGTAATGTTGCACTCAATTTTTGCAGTTAATCTTCTTCTAAATAATATCATGATAGGCATTAATTCTTTAAAAACTTAAATATGTTTACAAATATTTAGTTGGTGATCCAGTTGGTGACTGGTGGACCATGTAAGATGACATTAAATGTGTTTCTCACCGCGCAATCTGAATCCTTTGTTCAAGAGCCTCTCGATTGGTTGTCGCCGGATGGGATGCCGCTACGAGCAGTTCCACCTTCTTGAACGTGAACTCTTATTAAAGCATTGTGTCTCTTTCAGCGAGGAGAGTTACACCGTGATAGACTACGCTCTGAGGGACCAGATCTGGGTGGGCCCCTGCCAGCTCGAGCACCTCAACCTGTCGCCCATCAGAAGCACTGCCAGCATGCTTAGCTCACGGCAAACTGGCGCAAGCCATCTTTTCCATCTCCGTTTCCGGAGCAACCATTCCGGCGAGAAAGTGCCTATGATCCTGGGGACGGAGTTGCTGTGAGTGCATTTTTTTTGTCCCTCTTATTTGTTGTGTTTTTGTTTCACTTTTGTTTCAATTACAGGTTACAAGAGTTCTTGCTTGTGAAGTGCTGGTGAATCATGTTTTCCGATGACACAACATTAAACCTGCACCTTTGTACATCCATATTTGTAGGCCAGGGAAGTCATAAGTTTGCTTTACAGTCAAGAAAGCAGAGTGAGTTTCAATTCATTGCTTTTTTTAAGGCTTAATCCTGTCTCTATAAAAAAATAAAAATCCCATTACCCCTCTTTCCTTAGCTCTTATTTCTGAGTCACTTATTGGACCGTTACTGGTCACAGGGATATTTTGTTACATCTATTCCTCGAGACACAGCCCGAGCCTTACTGCTTGTTGTTTATGTTCCAGAGGAAGTGAAGTGAATTAGTCCATTACACAGTCATACTGTCTGCAGTCCTACTGTAACACAGACCGGCTGTGCCAGATAATTGTTTTGTTGACTGAGCGTCTTCCAATCCAACCATCTATTCTGAGGAAAACAACTCTGTTGAACGTCTGCTGGTTGTAGCTGAAATGTGTTGCATATGCAGCATGAACGATTACTCACACATCTGACCTAAAAATAGAGGAGCAGACGTTTTGAAGTTTCTAGAAATTCATGCCTGTGGCTGTGAAACCACCCTCCCCCCACCGATTCCATCTTTCTTTGTACAGTAAATAGATTGAAAAGCGAGGTTGTTTAGATGGATTATATAACACAAACAAAGGGGATCTGTCATACATTGGGGTTCCTACAGGGTTTATTTGTTCTAGTCGGCATTAGGAATTGCAGTCCATGTGCAAACACGTACACACTCAGTTTTCACTGTAATTATCTGCTGTGGTCCAAGGCTTTGTTCAACAGTGCTTTCATATGCACAGGTCCCGTTCCTCCTCATTCCTATGTTGTTAGAAAACCTCCCTCTGTTTTCTCATTATAGGTGTGCTTTTCAACTCTACTGTACAAAACACTAACTTTCATTGGATCTTAGCTCTTTAAAACCTTTATCTAGATTTTTTTTTTTTTTTAAATTTGCATCAGGCATGTCTGACTAATGTTGTAACAGTCTAGTGGCGTTTAAATTCTAATTTTACTACAGTTTTAAAATGTAAATTTAAGGATCCACCATACACCCGTTTTTGTCTTTTTCTTATGCCTCCGTGCCAGCGATAGCCGTGGCTGGAGGCATTATGTTGGGCATTATGAGGCATGCTTGTGAATGCAATATCTCAGGAACGCTTTGAGGGGATTTCTTCAAATTTGGCACAAATGTTCAACTGGACCCGAGGATGAACTGATTAGATTTTGGTGATCAAAGGTCAAGGTCACTGTTACCTCACGACCGTCCCATTCTTGTGAACACGAAATCTCAGGAACGCTTTGAGGGAATTTCTTCAACATTATAAACATTATGTTTTGGTTAGGTGCCTATTCAAACTTGGAAGGTTTACAGTGTATAAGGGTGTATAACGTTATGATAGAAGTATATGATAACCATTTCAATGCTCAATTATGTCTCATAAATTGCTGCAGCAATTTTTGTGTTAACAAAACATTTGTTTGTAAAGTTTACCCATTTTTGATCACTCAAGAATTGATTAAAAAAACGATCAAAAATTCCAAAATACCACATTAAGTCAGCAAGACCTTGAGGAACATTATCGAAAAGTGTTGAAATTTAGTATCACAAACTTTAGACATTTGGATATTTCTGTAATTTTTCTGCGATTGAATAACTAGCACTACTCTTTTGGAAATTGCTCAGAAAAACCCTTGTAGTCAATATACCTAGGAAAGCCATACCTCATCTGAATGCCCTTTGACACCATAATATGTTAGAAATGTATGCAGCTTTCCAACTTCAATTTTGCCACAGGATTCAGTGTTTTGTTAACGTCCTTCTATATCACCTACAGCAGTGGTTCCACTTATGTCTATATCTTTTGTGTCACAAAGTTGTGTGTCAGTGTCTCATTTTACTAATTTTTAGAGGCCTGCATGTGTATAGATATATCTCAACTGCAAAATGTTGTTTGTTCCCTGCTGCTACTTAAAGTTAAAGCTAGTTTTATTGCTGAATAGCAGTGTGGAGCACCGATATTAGCCCCCATGCTGTTACCCCCAAGTGTTTCACTGACGAAACGACTCCATTAATAATGTTAAGTGTGACTGCTATGGTCGTGTTTAGAAGGGAATCTTGGTGACATGATTTAAATGTGCCGCTTGCTGAGCTTCATATCCTGCCCATTTATACATGAGGGGGTCTCCTCGTCTACCTGCCCTCTTGTTCTAGTGTGTGTGTTGTTCTGGAAAGCCCCTCGACTCCCTGCTTTAACAGCGTGGGTTTTGGGGCCCTTGGCTTAGTTGTAATGATGTGTGTGTGTATGAAGGGTGCAGAACTCCACTCACTGTAGTACTCAGTGATTGCTAGGCATTGTTTAAGCTGTTGCCTAGCAGCAGCACATTGTTAGGCGGGCTGTTTCCCACGACCACCCTCGCGGACTCGTCTTCTTCACGGCCCCGCTTGTCTCATCTTTTAGACAGCAGCTAGTGTCTGCTCTTTGTTTGTGATGACCAGAGAATAACTTCTTCTTCCTGCGGCCATTCATCCCAAATTAGTGATCTAACCCAACATGACACATGGAAGTGCTGTTACATTAGTCAGCCTATTTTGGTCTTTTATCAAATTTAAATAAAGTTGAGAGGACAATAATGAGTCTTGAAGGTTGATTTTTCTCAGAAAATGCTGTAAGATTTGTAATGATTTTTTTTCATTACTAATTAAACTACTTATAGATTTAACAAATAATAATCCAAACAATAAAATGTCAGAAAAAAGTAATAAAAAAAAGTTTTCAAAAAATAGTATCAAAAGTTCCCAGAGCCTGGCGTGATGTCTACAAACTGCTTAATCAAATCATTTCAGCACAACATTTAAAGTAATAATTTTAATGATTAAAATCCTCACTTTTTAGAAGATGGAAAGAGCAACTGTGCGACTTTTTTTTTACTTGATATATAATTGATTATCAAAACTTGATTTGTTTTCTGTTCTGCTAAACAAATCCATTAATTGACCAAGCATTTGATCTCAGAGTGACGAGGTTAAGTAATAACATGTGGATACCCTGTGTTGTTTTGGGACAAACCATATATCATTACTAAAAGGAAATTACAATTTCATCAAACAATGTGATTTATTCAATTCAATTCAACCTAATCGTCTTTATACTTCTGTCCAAGAAACGGTCAAAACGTGTACAATAAAAAGGTGTACAATAAATGACAGCAAAAGTTATGTGCAAGACTATTTAAGAGGCAAGTTAATGAAATAATCTGCAAACCTAGCTGACGGACCTTATATGAAGTTAACCATGCTGTGTCTTTCAATCTTCACAAAGTGGTTGGGAAAGGAAGGAAGCTGCTGATTGGATATGACAGGAGAGTCAGCTGATTTGTTCCCGCTGTCAAACGTCAAAAGGGAAAGATAAAAACGGAGGCCTTCTTTGTGCATGACATCTCTGTTAATGAGTGTTAGAGCAGTTATACAGTACACATCATTTTGCTTTGGGGAAAAATATGTATACTCTATTCTATTGAAACCCAAGTGACCGCAGCCCAAGTCGGGCTTCAATGTGAAATTCCACACATTCTGATCGAAGGCGGGTCTGTGTTGTTGTTTTTTTTTGTGGAAATGAAACCTTAGAAATGTCAGTTAGTGTGGCCTTTTCTGCATTCAAATCCATTTCCTCTATACCTGCTACCTAAGCAGATTCTTACCTGTGTCTGTGCATCGTTGTGTGAGGTCTTAAGAACCATACGTGCAATAGACTGAACATTGACCACAGCAGTAACACAATACGTTAGGAATTCAGACAGACAGCTGGACTGGAGATGTGTGGCTAGTCTCTTTGACAGCCTTTTTGGCATCGTTTCTTCCGTCTCTGTCCTTTTCTTTTTCTCTGTATCCTTTTGTCTGGCGTGCACATGCCAGCGAGCCTTCCACATGACCCTGATGTCGTGTCGTGTCCAGAGTCAGTGAATAGTGCCTCTCTTTTAGTGGGAACAGAGCAGCTACAGAAGTCTACAGCAAAACAGCTCTGCTAGTCAGATATGTAGCTATAACACAAAGCAGCACTGGTTACGTAACTGGAGGAGGGAGTCTCTACTTCTGTTG
This sequence comes from Hollardia meadi, assembly GCA_037974645.1. Classification (NCBI taxonomy): domain Eukaryota; kingdom Metazoa; phylum Chordata; class Actinopteri; order Tetraodontiformes; family Triacanthodidae; genus Hollardia; species Hollardia meadi. The sequence goes on from JBBPCS010000023.1 coordinate 4,878,144, forward strand.
TACACTTTGGCATTATTATTGTTTTTCTTTTTTCGTTCGTTTTTTTTTTATTGTATTTGATTTTCTCACTGTCTGCCTCTGTTTATAATTACGAGACGCTTGCTGATGGGAATCGTTCCCTCTGCTGGGGAGTTTTTCCTGGCTGGACAGCTCCGGGCAGAGGGATCTCATGTTTTTGTCGGACAAGTAGGAATTGTACCAGATTGCCGTTCTGAGGTTAAGTAGAAACAAGGGAGGGACTTGGTTGGGAGTAAACAAACTGATAAGGAGTGAGTAGAAAGGGTTAGGAAGAGGGGGACAGATGGAAAACCGTGGTCCGGTGGTGATTTTAGAGGAAGGAAGGTTTAGAAAGAGACTGTCATCGCTCTTTATCTGCTTGTGTCGAAGAGGTTTCACAGTGCAGCAGCGCGGCCTCCTCATTTCGGAGGTGAAATGAGAGGCTCTGACAATGGATTTATGATTCTTGGCATTCTCTTGCACATTGGGATGAATGTTTAAAGGCAGAGGGAGCTTTACTACCATGAATAGACTGATCCTGCATGGGCCTGTAGCCATCTAGAGGGGAAGAGGGCAAGCACCTGCTGTTTGTGCATACGCAGTATTCACATGCCATGCTAACAGTTTTTTTTGGTTTGTTTTTTTACCTGATCCTCTCCTTTTGGTATGTGCTTCACATTCCTCAGATAACCATTAAGCACATGTGGTTTGCCCGTTTGCACCTGTGCTCGATATAATGAGATACACGTCCATTCATAGCTTCGATAAAGTATTTCAGCTGTTAAAGCACCAGAAAGCGAGCTGTCATGACGGTTCGGATGTGTATGTGAACATGCATCTGACCGTCGACATGTGTGTCCAGCTGTCAAAAGCGACGACTTAACAGCTGTCTTTCCCACAGAACAGCTCACATGTAAGAAGTATGTACACATGCATGTCCAGTCACCAGATTGTAAAATAGGAAGTATATACTGTATGTGTTTCAGTAATGAAATTGCTCCTCCATTTTTACCTCCTCCTTAAGCTTCATAATATGAAGGTCTACTTAAAGATTGTCGTTCTTCCTTTCTTTTTTAGCAATGCTACCAACATGGTTCTATAGCTGGCAATGTGGCCTACTTTGTCTTATTGACTTTCCCACGAGCCTCAGCTGTGTGTGTTTAACGCTAGCATGCTAACTAAACCATGCCGGTGAACATGATAAACATTATACCAGACAAACATCCACGTGTGTTAGCATTGTCAATGTTAGCATGCCTAAAGTTGGCATACCGTACAGTGCCTCTAAGTACAGCCTCGTAGAGCTGCTAGCATTGGCTGTAGCGTTATTCAATGCAATGACTCACAGCTGAAAAAGATGGAAGTAAGTGTCAAGAGAATAGGCTAAATAAATGAATGAAAGCGTTAACCTCCAGAGGTGGAGCAGGAAATTTCTAAACAAACACCAAGCGAGCGATTATTTCCAACTTGAATGAGGCCAGGAAATATTAAATGTCAGTGGTGTTCTTGAACATGTTGAAAGAAAGAGAGGTGATTGTCCTGGTGGCTGTCAATTGAGACTGTAAAATTTGTCATTCAACTCCAAAGGTCGCACTTTGCATCAGCCATAATATAGCGTTGTGGGTGCACATTGATGCCCTCTAAGTTATTAACTTTAGTCAAAGCAATGAAGGTTTATGGTGATTTTATAGAGTCTTGCTCGGGGGTGGCGCGACCTCATATTTTACAGCTTATGTGTCCTGAAAAGCATCAAGACAACATGTGTACAATGGGAACACAACAATGAGGACTGACTCATGGGACTGCTTGAGGTCTGTTTGAGGCTCGGAAGAGTGCCTGTGATTGTCTGTGCATGCTGTGCCGCTCTTCATGATGTAGACTGAGTCACAGAGGGCCTCAATAACCCCCCTCTGGTTCATATCCTGAACCCCCTTATCTCTCCCCCTCTTGCTCTTTCTAAATCCTCAACTCGCTTCAGTGGTGAATGAAAACAGGTGAATTACAAGATAGAGTTTCTTGGAATCTGACCTGTGTGACTCCACCCACTGATTTTTTCCCCCCTTTTTTCCCACGAAACGCACACATGAGAGAGAGAGACAGAGAGAGAGAGAAAGCAAAAGCAGGTCTGTCCCCTCCTGAGTATCAGCCTTTGTGCTTGTTCTCTCCCATTGAAAACAAACCTTGGTTCTCTCATAGACGAGGGACAGAGCGACGAGAGGGAAGGCAAAACTAGTTGGGCAACATAATATCCTTTTGCCTCAATAACCTGTTAGCTTGTGTGCATGCACGCCAGTCTTGGTGTTGCTTGGTTTAAATTGGTTCTGTCTTTTTGTAGTTAGCACACACGCACACACACGCACACACACACACACACACACACACACACACACACACACACACACACACACACACACAC
>JBBPCS010000023.1:4880656-4906103 GCA_037974645.1 Hollardia meadi
ACACACACACACACACACACACACACACACACACACACACACACACACACACACACACACACACACACACAATTCAACTCAACACCAGTTTAGGAGAAAGTTAATAAAAAAACTCTGTTCAGAACTCTTAGTGCCAGAACAGTTAAATAACTTGTCTGTGTGCTTTTAGGAATGAACGTGCTCGATGGATCAGTGCTCTTGGCCAGAATGTCAACAAGTGTCAAGACAGAACAAGTAAGTTCCCACACACACACACACTCTCACTCTGACCTCTACTTTTAGCTTGTTGCACCACCATGTGGTCATTTGGTGAAACTGATTCTTCTCGTGTTGATCAATTCACACACATTCAAATCAGGCCTTTGTCGTTTACCTGAAGTGATTGATTTGACTTGTGTTTATGTGTCGTTTTAGACGCCATGCAGGTGGAGGTGATCCGAACTTACACAGCCAAGCAGCCAGACGAGCTGTCCCTGCAGGTGGCCGACGTGGTGCTGCTTTCGCAGACTGTCGAAGACGGTACGTTAGCTCTCGATGCCTCTCTTGCCTTTTTCACTCACCCTCTTAAGTATTCCTCTCATCTCCCACCTTCCTGTTTTAAGTGCGTCCTTAAACTCTCTCCTTCTCGGTACCTCTCCGTCTCACATAAACAGACGTCATATCTGTGTGAAGATGTGCTCTCAGATCTACACGAACACACAGAGGCCAAAGGTCCTTTATTTTTTTTGATGATGACGGCAACTGGCTTTCATGTTGAAGAACAGACGGCACCGAGCATCAAAAGCAGAGAGACGACGCATGACGAAACACAGCAGGTGCTTCAGTTTTCATGTATCGATTCAATTTCTTCTTCTCCTAGGCTGGTATGAGGGTGAGCGGTTGCGTGACGGAGAGAGAGGGTGGTTCCTTGCCGAGTGTGCCGAACCAATCACGTGCCAGGCCACCATCGAACGCAACATGCAGAGGATGGACCGTCTGCAGGGGCTGGAGACTAATGTGTGAACAGGACGACGACAGACAGAATTTTCTCAGCTATTAGAGACCCTTTAGACACGCCAGTGACCCAGACAAATGAGTTCAGCAACAGCATCTGTGACCTGCCTTCAGGGGAACCCATGGGACCAGTATGGGAGCGGCATAGCTGCTGGACTCTGTACAGTGGGATAAATATAAAGACTTCAGCTCAGCATCCACTAAATATCAGGCATATTGTCTGAGTTTCAAAGTGAAGACTGTGCAGACCAAATACAGTGGCAGAACAGAGACTTCCTTAATTACCGATCTGTCTCCGTGTGTGGGGGATGGCTTGACAGTCGGGATCTGTCATATTCATTAATTCCCTGGGTTGGTAGAAAACTTCACGCCCACTGCCAGAGTCACTGTTTTCAACACCCTGCTCTACAACTGTTGTGTGTGAAATTTGGGAATTTTACATTCTCTTGAGTGTAAGTAATGTGCAATGTCATAATTGAAACTATAGTACCGATATAGGAGCCGCAGCCCGATGTGTGCTCTGTTAATCAGGCTCGTGTGTTTAGGAGCTTCAGCCAGTAACAGATTGTAAAAGCAATAATAAGGCAAGAGAGTATTGTTGGCAGCTAGTGTGTAAACGTACGAGTAGCATCTGATGGCAACTGAAACTATTACAATGATATTTGCAAGAAAATACAATAGGGCTGAGCTGTAAAGGGGAAGCTGCTTGTCTGAAGTTTGTGGCACTTTGAGTAAATAGAATGAAGTCATAATTAATTGGATAATATAAGGAATTACAGTAATCTGGAGGTATAATCTCATATGTCCATGGGCCAAGTGTTCTCTACCTTGCTCTCTCAATGTCAACGCCATGAATCCAATTTGTGTCACAAATGCCCTTTTTCCCCCCCCATCTTTATCCACTCACTGATTTGGACAGCCTGAAATATCACAGACACTTGATGCCAGCCAGAGTTGTATATATATAAATATCTCCCTCAGGATTTATATCTGTGATGTTACACAGAGGCGAGCAGAAATTAATTTGTGTGTGCTGCTGATGGTGGTGGGACCAGAAGGGAAGAGAGGCCCTGCTTTTAATGTGATTGTCCAGCGTGAGTCATCTTTTTAGCGTTGCCATGCCCAGCCAAAGGAAATAAATGGCTTGGTCAGAGTGGGGGTGATTAGACGATCTATCAGGCCCACAGCTCTGGCTACAGCCCAAGTGACGACCGCAACTGTTGAGGTACACGCAGTGAGGTATGACGGGAGCGGTCAGAGCCCCAAGCTGAAAGGACATCCAGACTCTGAAGAGACTGGACGAAGCTTTGCATTTACACTCAGGGTAAATTAACTATGCGATGCCACACTTCTAAGAATTAACGGACCTTTAATGAACCTTCCTGTACTTAGAATTACTGTAAATGAACTGTGTACATGTAAATATGTAAAACAAGCTTGAATTGTAACATGTTTTCCAAAATGCGTATTTATATAGCAGAAACTTGCGTGAGTAAACCTTTATATATTTGAATCAGACGCTATAAATAAAAGCTTCATTCGGGGATCAAGACGACTTTTTTTTTCTTCCTCTGAGCACCACTGCTTGACAGATCAAAGAAACTTCACTTTTATTTCTCTCGTAACATTTGGAATTTCAGCCCAGAGAGGCAGATGAAGCAAGGCGTTTGATGGTGTATCCTCTTAATGTGACATTCCTCAAACACACGAGCAAGATTCATCCAAACCAGAAATGTACAAACTGAACAATAAACAAAACAGCTACTGAGTGTATTTAAACATGGATTTGTTCTTGCACAATAATGACCGAAAAGGCAAAAAAAAAAAAAAAATGTCATGGGCGTCATTTAAGTGCATAACATTTTCCAGAACTCTTGCATCCTGGGTTTGGCCCAATGGAGCACCATCCAAGGAGACCAGCTGGCTATAAATATCCAAGGATGCCATCAGTCATTTCCCAGGCTCTTTTCTTTGTAGCCAGCCAAAAAAAAACAACTTCTAATCATCGTCGTCATCATCGTCATTGAAGTACATGTGTCGTCCTCTCGGGGCAGACGCCCATGTTCTGCCGTGGCCCTTAGCGCTGCCTGTGGGCTTCTCCTGAGTAGTGATGAGGTCTATGATGGCTGTGATGACAGCACAGTCTTTGGACTGACGGTTTTGCCAGTCCACCGGAGCAGGGTTACGAATTTTCTCCTCCAGCAGAGAATCCAGCTCTTTCTTTAAACTCTGGTGAGGGAGTTAGTAAAGGGAAATTAGGGAAATTAATCTCACTCAAGCTTCGTTTATGTGACTGTGTCCTTCATCTACCTTGACAAGGTGAGCGATGCGTGCTGGGGATCTGAAGACGATCCACTGGTCCACCGCAACGGTCTCCTGGTCCTCGTCTTTCTGGATTGTGATGTCCCCCCCGAAGAACAGCAGTGAGAACGGGGACACCTCGGTGCAATCGTACAGGAAGATCTGAGGACACACAGAGAGATGTTGATGATGACGTGTGATGAGTATTACAACAAACGCGTTAACAAACTCAGTGATAGGGTGGCATCGTTATGACACACCGTGCCCAACAGCTATTCTGTGGTGTGGGCTTTAAGTGTCCCATTAGTGAGGAGAGTTTGAAATGTGTTTCAGTGCCTTCAGGGTTTGAAATGTCATCATGCCCCGAATCTCGCAATGTGTTGCCCTGCTCCCCATCCATTTTCCTCCCTGTGCCAAACTCACAGCTGCTTATGTAGAGTGGTTTGACAACGACACCCAAAATGAAAAATCAACCAAAGACAAACTAAATATTTTTCACAAATTATTTTTTTTTAAAAACTCTGAATAAAGCAGAAATAAAATAGGAGTAATGTGTGCACATGCTCACATGAACAGCCTACATCTCAAATCAAAAGCCACAGAGACGACATAAGCATCAGACTCTAGTCAAACAAAACCTATTTCAGCTTTGAAGGTAACAGAAGTGTTGAAAATTACATTGACAATTTTGCACTCTCAGAATACCTTACTTTTATCATAATGGACACAAATGTACAGCATTGTGTACAAAACCACTTACATGCCACAAGAAGATAAAATAACGCTGGCAATAATGATGGTGAAATACAGCAAAACACTTTATGAAGAAAAGTGTTTTGTGTGGATTTCATAAAGATTGAGGCAGCAAAGTGAGAGACAAAGGCAAAGGGAGCAATCAGAGGACATGAAAGGTGTTTTTCTGCAGAATGCCATCATTCCCAAAGCGAGACGGCACAGAAAGAACAAAGACAGAGAGGGGGTGATAACAAAAGAGGGAGAGGAGAGAGGGCGGCAGTCAGGGAGCCGCATTGACCGTTTGTACCCCCCAACACCAACTCTTACATTGTGTCTGGAAGCTTTGAAGCACAAAAAGCCTTTGAGGGAGTTGAAAGGCATTTTTTTTTTTTAAATCAAATATTCATTCAGTGTAAAGCTCGCGTGGCACCACTGCCAACCTTTATCCACTGGCCCCTCTTTACCACTCTAATACAAAATCAAAAAGATAAAACGACATGCACTCACTCAACACACAACATCCACAGCGTGACCCCCTTTCGCCTACTCACACTGCTCGTTCTCATCTTGAGGTGGTAGATGAGCCACGTATAGTTGAACTCGTTCTCTTCGGCATTGACAGATTTGGGGTGGATACACACCTTTCCATCAGCCTGGGTGTACACCTTAGCACTGAGAAAATAAGATGTTGGGAGTGTGTGAATCTAGGTGTTAAGGTTAAGGTGATAATAATAAAAACAAAACATGTTTTGCTATCATCATCTTGATAACTGGAGAACATACAAGCACTTTTTTCCTTGATTCAAAAGAAAGTCTGAAACGTGATATTTCAGTTTTATTAAAGGTGATTAAGAATCTGTTTAAGTTGAAAAAAAAATCAATATCCATCTAATTTAAACTTAAAATTCACTATCACCAAAATACATTTCATTAAAATCAATCAAAGAGTAGTTCTAGAAACAACTCTTTTGGCTTGGCAATTTATGCACAAACAATGCCTCCTGCCACTTTGGCACAGAGGGTACCCGAAGAGAAATTGTGATGCAGTCGACAAATCATCTCCAACACGAAAGTAACGCCGTGTTCAAAACTCCTGCGTGTCAGCCAGACAAAACCCGACTGCTTGACTGCTGGGGAACAAGCTGCTTGTACCAGACAGTCTGATTTAGCAGAAAAACAAAGAGTGCCTTATCGGGCAACAACTTCATTAAATACTGCAGAGCTGTGGTGCGGAGTGCGGACATGTAAAAACGTACAATTGGCTTAGCGTCCCAACTTATGTGGAGGAAATGACCCTGGCAACTTCACTGTGCAACTGGGTCTAAAGCTGTCACTGAGACAGACAAACAAAAGTGACAGCCGTACTGTGTCTCCCTGTTGCATGCGCCTGTCTTTGGTACACAGGTCACAGCCGCTGCCTATGACAGCTGCCTGGGGGCAACTTTATGATGACTGCATTGATCTTCATCTGCAAAAGCACTCCTTCCTAACATGGTCTGTGCACAGCCTAAGGTAACGGCCACAGGACCCTTACAGAATTGAGAGGACTGATGAGATATTGTAGCACGAAGGCAATTTTTCTGTCTTGCGATCAATAAGCATGATTGTGTGCTTCTTTATCTCGTGCTGTGCAGCCGTTTCCTGCCTGTCGTTGTTCATTGCACCCTCTGAATTCGGACTCACCCCGGCCTCTTTTTGCTGTAAGATGGTCTGATCATGGCCACCTTCGGGTACAGACCAGCAACAATTACTGCCTTGATTAACTTCTCATTATCTGGAAAAGGAAGTGAGAGTTGGAGAGAGAACAAATGAGCAGTGCTACATTTACATGCCACATATAATATTCTATTACTGCTCCGCCCCCTGCTTTTAAGATTTTATGAGAGGAAACATTCTCTGATGGCTTAATCGCAACCAAAAAGCTTTTAGTTACCTGAGTTGACGTTAGATTTGGGGTCTTTGGGGTCCTGGCTGCTGACAAAGCCTGCATGCATTAGATGCTCAGCAAACTGACCCTTCATGTTGTGTAGCATCTGAATCATAAAAGGACAAATTACCAGACAGACAGAAGTCAAATCAAAAATGTAATCATGGTTTTATTTTCTTAGCACTTCAGTGTAGAGCTTAGAACAGTGCTCAGCCGGGCTCACCTGGAGTGTATTGGCAGACAGGAAGTTATCCCAGCAGTACTCCCTTTCATACCTGACTCCACGTTGTTTTGCTTCCTCCCAGCCCTAGCCAATCAATGGATGATAAATTAAGACGGGATCAATTCACACAGCAGAAAGAGATGAAAAAACTAACAGATAAGGGCTGTAGTACCTGGAAGGCATTGACAATAGTGAGGTGGTCACTCTTAGAGTTTCTTGATAGGATCCTTCTCCTCATGTCTGCCATCTTCTCTTTACCCTGAGAGAGATGCATGCATTAAACAACGTTTCTTTAAGGCTGACGTCGCACTGGAAAAGGTCAGAAGGTGCAGAGCAGCAGTGTGTTAAAGCATGCATGTGTGGCTGCAGACATAAGCTTTCATGTCTGTGAACTCCGTGCCCTACCAGGGGTATGAAGAAAGGGTCTTTGAAGCTGAGCGAAGCGGCAATGGTGAGTACGGGGTCGAGGCAGCCCAACAGAGCCCCGAACAGGATGAGCTTCCCAATGTGAGGCTCCACAGGCAGGCGAGCCAGGTGGAACCCCAGCGCTGTCAGGTTCTCTGCATGGTCCAGGGCGTTCTAACACACAACATGCACACATTCTTAGTCACTTTGACAGGGTTCTAATTAAAGACCACATTTATAAAATTTCATTTCAAGTGAGTTTCATTACGTTCAGGTTTTAAATAGGGCTTTCTCCATTGATTTTCATTGTGTTTGAACCTTGTTAGCATGAAATATTACTCATGTTATTCTTAACACCTTTAATAAGCACTGATTAGACAAGACACCTTGAAACCACATACTCCGGCTGAGAGATCAGTGAGTCCCTTCTCCTAAAATGCTACTGTTTCCCAGCAGGCTATTGTATTATTGTTGCTGGTACTGTAAATATAGTTACTTAAAGCTGAAGCAATTAGTCAATCAATTAATAGGGTGATTGGCAGAAAATTAATACTGAACTATATTGATAATCAATAAATTGCTTAAGCCATTTCAAGCAAAAAGACCAACAGCGCCCAGTGAGAATTTGCAGTTTTTCTTGTGATAGTCAATTGATCATTTTTAAACTTGATTGTATATTTGAAGACATTTATTTTGATTGATAATCTTCAGATTGCAGTCCTAAAGGTAACTGATGTCCCGGTTTGCTCTTAACCGTTTTTTAAAACTGCCTCAGTGATCTTTACTCTTTCTTACCAGGTCTGTGAGGTTCTTGATGGCAAGGTTGACGGCCTTTTCTGTGGGTGGGTCCAGGGCTTTCTCCAGAAATCGAGCTATAGACCCAAGTTTCAATATCTGGACAGCAAACATCACATTAAATTACACATAAATGAGCAAAAGTATACAATTACTTTGACATTAAATTCTTTTGCCTTTGTCTAAGCGCTTATCGTTTGTGGCAAACACTGATTTGTGAACAACACATAGTGAGGTTAACTGCAATTCGCTTTATGTGTGTTTTAATCGGGATGCCATGGGATATACATCAAACCAATAAATTATTGGCCCGATAATGAGAAATTTATGGAAAATTATTATAGAAATGTATTTTCATTATCAGCTATCGGCTGAAAATAAAATGATTAGGTTATAAATAGAGCACACAATACAAACCCATATTTCTTACATTGCCTTACCACCATTAAGTTGTTTTGCTGTCAGCCAATAAACAAAGAGAAAAAGAACTTAGACTAGAGAGCCAAACATGTTGCGGTGTGGACATTTTTTACTTTACTTCTTTGTTTACTACATCTTAGCCTTTCTTACCCTCAGGAGTGCATAAACTAAAGGTTATGAACTTCTTTTTAAAAATCAAAAATGTGAAATTATCGGTACCAGCTGAAATCATATCATGCAACCCCACTACTCATGGTTTGCTCATACTGCTGTTTACAAGCTGTATGTGACAAAATGGAAGGCTACGTTATTGTAACCCTTGTTCTATAAGCACATGCGGAGCCCTGTACTGGACTCTGGTTGGTGTCTGTACACAGCCTTGTATTGACCACATATTCAAGTAGGCACGTCCTGATTGGTCAGCTACGTTTATGCAAATTTCAGTGGTCGAATACATGATTGTGATTGGAGGAGAGTAATACCCATAGAGTCAAGTAGAGGGCGGAGCCTGCGTGAGATAGAACAACCAACATTGTGCAGAGATGACCACATTAACATTCATCCCTAAGTCCTGGGCTGAGCGCAGAATTAATGTAATGGCAAAAGATGAATATCTACATTCTCTAAATGTGTATTCACGTCAAATCACGTCCTGATCAAAGAGAGAATTCTAAAGGCACCAAACATCAACCTGTGACAAAGAATGGAAGGAAGCAACCACACTTCTATGTCTGACTAATAGGATGGTGCTGGAGTGTTTGTGTGTTAAGAGAGTGTGTGCTCAGGGTTGGCTTGTTGACAGTGTTCTCTCACTTTAAGGACAGGCTGATGCATTAGTCTGCCTCTCACCCACTAGCTTTAAAAAAACACACACACACTTTACACACTCGAATACATCCAACTGAACTCGTGGAAGACAACATTTCAAACGCATATCCAATAAAGCCACTGGTGAGAAGAACCATCATTGCAAACACTAGATCTGAGTGAACTTTGGCTTAATGTTCCATTTGCATGGGTTGAAATATAACTGAGTGGAGTAGGATATGAAAAAAAGAACGCACCAAAGAGGAGGGGGGGGGGGATAGTCAGCAACCAAAGAAAATGCGACTGTTCATGTAAGAGAACGAGGCTGAGAAGAGGAGCGATTATGTTTGAGTGAGAAAGAGCTAAAGAGCAAAAGGGGGCATGAGTCAGCCCCAAATGTTCATCCCTAGATCTCATTAGGCAGGAGAGGCTGCAATTCAACACCAAAGACCAAAAACAGCATCACTGCCCCCTCCCCCCTGCACTCGCAAAACTCATTCACAGCAAACTTGTCCTCAACTCAACTCCCAACACCCTTTGTGTCCACCGTCAGTCTGTCTTCCTCTTTCTCTGCACATACACAACCTTGATCTGCAGGCACAGCTCCTCCAGTGGTGTCCTCATAATTTCGGGTAATTGATAGGCATCCATCAGGCTGGCCCTCAGACCATTGTACAGATGATAGCACTTCCCTGGACACACCCTGGACATGTGCACAGAATAGGAGAGTGGGGCAAAGAGAGGGGGAAAAAAAGGGTTATGTGTTATATCAGTCCTGTGACAAGAGCTTAATCTAAAATCAATGGGATGAAACGGCACTCCGTAAGCAGCTCCTGCTAATTGGGCCTTGTTCTACTTTGATGGTAGAGCTTGACAGGAAACAACCAGGGAGTGACTGCACTTTGCCTTTCTCAGTGTTTACAGATGGAAAGGCAGGATGGAGCTGACTGATAGAAAGCTGAGGTGACAAATAGAAGGAAAAATAATCGTCCCAGATTAGCATCGCATACCCAGAGGCACAAATATACAGGGTGCCCTCATTATAAAAAATAAATCCAATATCCCCTGTCTGCAGACACACACCTGCCGGCACGTCCTTTCCTCTGTTTGGCGTTAGCCAGGCTAACCCACTCCGCTGTCATAGTGCTGATGTTGTTGCTTGTGTCAAAGTTGGTCTCCTTAATCTTGCCTCCATCTATCACATAAACAACGTCATCTATGGTGATGCTGTGAGGGAGAGTGGAGAGAGAGAGAGAAGAGGGAGACGGAGAAAATAAAACGGGGGCTAGAATAAAGACCAAATCAGACGGAACAAACACTTCAAGCAGTCGGTCAAGAATGCATAGCTGAGAGTTCACACACACACACACACACACAACACACACACACACACACACACGATTATTCATAAGTAAAAAGTAAAATTTTGCCCTTTGGTAGATTTGGAGTCTCTATTTAGTGGAGTGATGCGAGAGGAGGGCAGGCCGCTTCATAATTTGCTCGGTTTGTGTGTGTTCGAGGTGAATGTGAATGCATTAACAAATTGCCTACCAGAGACTCCGTCTGATCCCTCCAAGGCAATATGACAGTGTTCATTATCAATCCAAGAAACCTATGCTAATTAGCCCTAAAGCCAGTGTTTGTATTAATGACTGGGACCTACTCTATCACACTTGTACACACAAACACACTTGACTGAAAGTGTTGTCACTTTATTTTTTTTTTAACAAACTGACCAGAAAGTAACATCCACAAATACATTTTAAAAAGGGAGTAAAAGTACAAAGGCTGGACAACCCAAACACATCCACACACATACACAACCATACCTGGTCTCAGCTATATTGGTAGCAATCACAATCTTTCTAACTCCAGGAGGGGGCCTTTTGAACACCTGAGAGGAGTGAGAGACAAAGATGAGATTGGACTTCTGATATTGAAAAGGTAATAAAGACACAGTCAGAGAGATGCACAAAGAGAAGAACAGAAGAGTGCTGACCTGCGTCTGATTAACGGTGGGCATGAGGGAGTGCAAAGGGATGATAACGAATCGGTCTGAAACACAACAGGACAAAAAAAGAAAAACTCAAACAAAGCGCTTTTTGCCAACACAAGATACTACCGTAGTGCTTCAGGCTGCACGAGTATGTCTAAAAATATGACCTTGAGTATCATAAATATCCAGAATGCAATCATTTATCAACACTGACTTCACTTTGACATGAAGACATGGCTTAATAAAACCCAGAGGTGACCTCAAACCAAACAATTCATTTTTAAAACATCCAATACATTTAAAGATCCCCTCCAATCATGTTTATTATTTTATAAAAATACTCTGCTTGGAATAAAAATGTATTTTTGATGCGTTTTCCTACAAAAAACATTCAACTAAAATTACATTTAGCTCATAGCTACATTGGCTCAGGAGGTAGAGCGGTCGGCCACTTATCGGAGGATCGGTGGTTTGATCCCCGACCCCTGCGTCGAAGTACCCTTGGGCAAGATACTGAGTGGTGTGTGTGTGTGTGTGTGTGTGGTTACTGCTCCTGATGAGCAGGTGGCACCTTAGATGGCAGTCTCTGCTACCAGTGTATGAATGTGCGTGTGAATGGGTGAATGTGACAAGTGTTGTAAAGCGCTTTGAGGGGTCAGTAGTCTGCAAAATGCACTATATAAATGCAAGTCCATTCCATTTACCATTATCCTCCCCATCATTGAAAAATCCAGAATCTCTGAATTTGCATTTAAGAAGTTTAACTCCTGAATACAAGATGTCTTCTACTTCACTGATAAGTTGATCCTCAGAGTGTGGGCACTGGAAGTTTTTTTTTTTTAATTTTTCACATCACCTTGATAAAGCTACAACTATCAAATACTTTTTCATTATCGATTCATTTCAAGAATATTTTTCTGATTAATCAATTAATAGCTAGCTTTATAAAATATCAGACGATAGTGACATTGCGCATCACAGTTTTCTAACACCTAATGAAGTCTCTGTCCATCAACTAATCAAATAATTGTTTTCGTCTCTACACACTTTGGTAAGTTTTATATTGGACCAGAATTGGCTTCCAAACTAGCTGGGGGTCACAAAATCATGTTTGTATGGACACGTGTTAAACTCAGATTTAAGTTGAGCACAAAGAGACCTGGTTGTTATCTAGTGTCAAACTCTACACATATATAATCTTTGTGAAGTACAAATATCCAAGTGAAGTAACAACAAGCAAAACACATTTTTAAGTGGAGGAGGACTTTAGAATTACATAACAGCACGTGAGTAAGTGAATAATGACCTCTTCCATGGTATATTAACCTGCAAGTCACTCTATAAGTGTACCTGATCGGAACATCTGCTGGGCCATGAGCAGGTCATTGAGACTGCTGATGTTGTCCCAGCCAGGCAGGAACACCAAGATAGCTCCTTCCTGTCAAAAAGAAAAGAAAACTAAGTCACCCGGAAAATATAGAGATACACAAACGCAAGCTGAGAAAGCATCGCCAGGATAACAGATGATGGTGGCTAATGGAGCTGGACATATTCCAGTGTGAGCAAATAAACCACTTAATCTCCAGCAGGTGTCAGAAAAAAAAAACATCAAATCATGCTAAAGTAAGATAAAGAAACCTTTCATGGCAGATGAGGAGCTACTCTATTACTGTAGCAGCCAAGAAAAGGATACCTAGTTTAGTTAACATTTACAGGTTACAGAGATGGTTGCTGATGCATTTTTTTTAGATAATAGTCATCTACCATCTACCAGTGCAGGTTTTCAGATATACAGAAAAGATTTATAAACCGCCTTGGTACCATCTAGATTTTTTTTTTTACCTCAATTTAGCAAAAATAAGGTGCTTCCAATATGACATTTTTCAATACTGATCTAATCTGATCAAAAAAAATAAGTAACAGAACCTAACCAGGATTTTGCCAGTTTATAAAACTCATTTCAGTCATTACTAAAAAAGTAGTGCGGTTTGATACTCGGCTCTAGAATTATTAACTACTCACAGAGTTCTAAACAAAACAACAGGATGTCTCAAACGGTGTTAAAAATACGGGACTAATCTTTGACACAAATATCGAAGGCTGCATTTTACGACGTACACATGCCGATCAAATATAGCAACCCCGAGCAGCTTCCAAAGATACAGATAAGAAGGCATAGATATCAAGACTCTAAACTTCGGAAACCTGAGCAAAATCCAACTTTTATGTTAGCATAAACATGGAAAGGTTTCTGGATGATTCACTTTCACCACATCAAAGGCCTACATTTAAACAAAAATATTCTCAGGATAATATTAAGCTGCTATAAAATAATCATGCTTAAAAAAAGACTCTGCTAGCTATTCATTTCCTGAGAGGGAGAGAGATAAAGAGCAGACATAAAAAGTAGCTTCTGGGCTCTGAGCACCCCTGCCTTTTAAAACTAATTATTATTACCAGTACTCAACCACTGGCACCAACATGGGACTGTATGTGTGTGTTAATATCCGTGCATGTGTGTGAAAAAAAGAGGAGGATGAGAGAGATGCAGGCAGCGTGCCTAGTTACAACCTGACATAAACACAAACACGTTCACACACACACTCTGCTGCAGTGCACTCAAGCTCTGATTTATTCCAACTCAAAATCAATTACAATGAGCTCTGTAGCGTTGGCCTATAATTAAGCACACAAACCAAACCACCCACATAAACACACATACAGTTGCACCCAGCAGGCGTTCATTAGTGTCTGCATGTCAACCCCAGAGGTGTCTAATCACAGACCCCTGTGACATAATTAACCAATCATTACAGTCGAAAGCCTGGAAGACAGCCCACATCCTCAGTTCAGAACGCCGTAACGGTGAATCAGGCAGTTCCCTCTCGTCCGTATGACAAAGTCACGGCGAATCAGCTGCTCGACTGGCTCAGGGTGGCCGTGACTGATACAGATACGGCTTCATATGGGAAGGGATAATTATTCTGTCTGTCTTCGTTAGTCACTCCTCACTCTGGGCCTGTCTCTTTCTTTTGCTCTTACCTTGTTTATGTTATTAAAAAACACAGCCACAAACTAACATACAGTATATGTTAGTCCCACTTCACTTTGAAAAATACAGTAAAAAAGTGAGCAAAAAAACATTTTTTTTCCTCACACTGACCTTTCCCAAGTTGTCTTTATCCTTATTATTCTCCTTTTAACAGTGACAATAGGCTACACTGAATGGTATTGTGATATTCTATTATTGTGCAGTTCTTTTTTTACATGTGTTGGCACTGGTCTGCGTGACTCTGTGGCTAGAAACTGTTGACAAATGCAAAAAAATGTGTAAAAAAAAAAGTTAAAGAAAGATAGACTATGTATCAATATATTTGCCCTGCTGGCATTTAATCTGCACGAACAACTCCTGTCATAGGTACGGTTAAGCTATGTGTTATTGGAGCTACTGAAAATGTAAAATATTAACAATAAAAAGAGAAGTTTGATCTCACTCAGTCGACATTATACTCATTACCAAAATTTGAATTGAGCACTAAAATGAAGCCGACATAAAAATGAAATGAATGAAAAAAAAATTGAAATGAGAAAAAAGTGAATCGACGTGCCGTGGGAGAGCATCTGTTTGATCACTCATTAGCACATATCTGCTGCCAGGATCTGTGTTATTTCCTCTGATCGAACATCCTTCTGTTCCTTCCATCTGCTCTACCTAAGAATGTTACATCAATTCTCTCCTTTAGCCAGTTGCCATGTCTGTACAGCTACCAACTTTTATTTGATTTGAAACAATCTTCCCTGTGGACCGCTGCTCTGTGGCCTGTGTATGATCAAAAATAATGGGACAGCTTCTAGTCTTGAAAATGAAAATCTTGAAATAATCTACAAGACAAGTTTTAGTTGCACAAGCATTTGGGGCTTTCAGACTGCTCAGACCCACAGAATAGGTTCCCATTTCATCTCTGAGTATCAAAAATCTACTTTATGGCATCTGAATCTTGCCATTTTCAGATGGCTGCTCTGAACCCAGACACACAGTTAAACTCACCTGTTCATTGTGCACAATGTGGCGAATGAGTGCCACAATCAGCTCCAAGTCAATCTTCTCATCATTGTCCAACATCTGCACTGCCTCAATGGTGTCATCAGAGTATCTGTGAAACAAGCGAAACATGCAATACATAAACAAAGAAACCCACCATCTTCTATGCTGTAACATGGCAAACAACAAAAGCCCAGATATTCATGTAGTGAAAATCTGATATCGTGACCGCCCAAGTCTTAACTGTATTGGTGATCTTAGAAATAAAAGCCGATAACTGTTCCAATAATCGGTTCCTTCGGTATTTTTTTCCTTAAACTATATTATCTTTATTTCCTACCTGCTATTATTATTAAAGTTTCCAAATATTGAAATGACCTTCCCTGCCTTTGATGCAAGACTGACAGGTCACCAATGAGTTCAGAGTTGAGAAAAATGGCACCTTGTTGATATCTTTGTAATGTTTAATAACACAAGGACCTTGCATTGTCCATCATTAAAACTTCTGGCAACTTGTGTCAAATAAAGAGAACAAAAACATGATTTTTACACGCCACATTTCAGCCAAGATTCAATACGAAGCAAAATGGGTGTTTTCTGTGGAATCGATTTGGTTTGAATTATAAGCTGGTTTGAAGCATTTTCTAAGTGTAAGCTTGCCAATACTAGCCAATACAATACAGCACCTCAAACACTGGTTTAAAAGATAGGGTTGCAAATTTTCAAGTCAATCCCTTTGTTGCCAATATGAACAATGAAACAGCTTTTGCTTGCTGTAATCATTCCTCCTGTTCATACAGGCCATTGAGTATAAACAAGTATAAATTTTCATATGGGCAACTGACTACTGTTTTAAGACTGACTTGAACTAGAATTACAGCCTCGCGGTTGTATGCCTATATGTAGTGACTGATAGATAGCTTGGTCACATCTATACAATCAATAATGATGGCAAAGACAAGGGACTGTGTTCTTGAGAAGAGGTTGACATCTTAAGTGTAGCTGGTCCCCTCAAAAATGTTGCGGCAGTTGCAGGAGGGAAACCTGCAGTTAGTGCTAAGTAGCAGTTGCAGTGTTTGTGTAGCCCATGTTACCTATACATATATTTTTGAATAAATGGAGCTAAAGCATTGCCTTTTTTGTACTTCAGGAGACACTGCAGCCACATACGGCATAGGTGCAACACTTTACCTCAGATGTAAAAATCAGTGTTTATTTAACAAATCTCTCAAAATGTTCAAGTGTTCCAGCTGTTACACACAGGCGTCAACTTGAAGTTCAAATTCATAAAGAAATTGGATTTATTTGTTTCTAAAATGTAAAGGTCACAAAGCCAAATCCACCCATTACACACCTAAACAATACATCTATCAACCTGCCAGCTGCTCTGCCGATATATCTAGCCTGCTTTTCTCTTACCTGCCCTGCAGTGTGTGTGCATAACAAGGCCAGCTCTCCTTGTATTCAGCCTCTTTCTGCTCCTTCTCAGGTCTGGAGCTGTGTCCCTGCCAAAAGCCTCTCTTCCATGTGGGGCGACGGTCCTTATTCTGAGGACAATACCTGGTAGACACACACACACACCAACCAGTTTATATAAGACCTCATTAAAAATGAAAAGGGATTTAGTGGTAACATTAATGTTTTTGTATTTGTGTCTGTTCATGTTAGCGACCGTCTTTGTATGCGTGTGTTCGAGTCTCGTTCTACCTGGTCATCTCCACAACGTCCTCAAGAAGGAACTCTTCCACTTTGAACGTCAAACCAGGGATGTGGATCATTGGACAGTGGTCTATAGGGAGTTTGAGTAGTAGATGAAAAGGAAGAAAGATCCGAACCAATTCAAATACAAGATTTTTTGCTATACAAGGTTTAGCATGTCATTTTGGTGAGTTGCGTACCGAAATATTTAGAAAACTTCTCTGCATTGAGCGTGGCACTCATGAGGATGACCTTGAGGTCATCTCGGAGGTTGAGTAGGTCCTTCACAATGGTGAGCAAAACATCAGATTGCAGGTTTCTCTCGTGGATCTCATCCAGCACCAGGTGGCTGATACTGGACAACAATCTGATGCACACACCAAAAAAAAAGAAAAGAAATACAGGGAAAATAGTTTATGTGTGTTTGATTTCAGGTCCAGTATACGTATGTCCTAATTAGGCCTGAAAAATAGCAATTCTGTGTCATTTAGGGCTGTCAAAATGATTGTTTTTCACATTTTGCTGCATAACCCTTTAACCATGATGCATAGATGGAAATTTCAATTATTTTTCCATTCTTTGGTCTGATCTGGCACTAATTAAAATTTTTAACAAACAGTTTTTCCTCATCTTTCAAAAGAAGCCATCTTATTTTTGCTATCTAAAGCTGGTGTATTAAATGTTTATAATGTCACTTTGGCTGCACATTATATATTTTACATACACATTTCCCTGTAGTTCAGTCTGACATATTTGATATTTTTTGGCATGCGAACTAGAATTAAACAAAACGCTCTCTACTCATCTGTAGAGCAGTAGTCTGTAATGACATGGTACTGAAAAGGTTAATGCATCACTAATGTGGTGACAGGAGACGTCAAAACTGACAAGTGTAAACGTAGCTACAATCCATAGACTGTCAGCTTGTGAGGCAACTGGCTGCTGTAAAAATTCGGCTTCATTCTGAAACAAAATTGCTCCATTTTGTCAAGACAACTGAAGTCCTGAAATGACTCAAATGAGAGTCATGTCAATTGTTAAAGAGCAAGACAACAACAGAAGCTGACACTCTCACTTAGTCTTTATGTGTTTTCTGAAGACACTCAGAATGCAAAGGAAGAACAGGCCAGGATGATTCAATAAAAGCTGCGCATGTGTGTGTAATCCTTTTCTGCCTATGAGAGAGTTTTTTCCACAAAAAGTAGATTCAACCACAAATAAATGAGGATAAAACGTAAAATGGGAACAAAGTTGGAACAAAGACAAAGAGACAGAAAGCAGAGAAGAAGAAATGCTTGGAGAAGATGTGATGAGGATGAGAGAGGAAGGGGTGGTGGTGGTGGTAGAGGACTCACGGGTCTGAGCGAAGCCACTGTAGTATAATGCCTGTTGTACAGTACAGGACCGAACCTTGTCTCCGTGGTAACCGGCTGGAGTAATGTGAGGAGAAAAATGTAGAAAAAAAAGACTTTACATTCTCCAACAGACAAAAATTAAGACCAGTAGAGTATAAAGTCAAGACAAAGGCTACCAGCTCTCTCTCTTAATTTTTCTATATTTGTGTCTGCAACGGTTAAGACATTTCCTTCCTGCATTTTCATTTCAGGATTCCACACCCTTCATGTTATTTTGCTTTTTTTCTTTAGTAGGTTGTTCAGAGATTTCTTTATAGCAGCAATATCTTGATGTTCAGTACACAGAATTGCACATAAAGCTGAGACTGATGTTGTTATATAATGTTGCTGAATGCTGATGCAGAAAATGCTATCTAATAAGTAGTATTACTGGCTGTATTACCACTTGTGCTGATACCATTTTATACTATACTTTGCGTAAGCATTAATCAGTGATGAGAGGTTTCACCATTGAACCCAAACAAATCAGAAATGGCCTCTCTTATGACACACGTGAAAAATGCATTTCACCAACAACTAAACCGCAATTAAGGCTTTACTGTATAATTGTTGCAAGCGTGAGACTTAATAAATGTGATATTTCAGGAGAAATACACAAACAAAAAAGAAACTTTATGAAGTGCTTATTGAAACGGGGTCACAAAGTATTTCACAACATCAACGCACAATATAAACAATGAAACAACAAAAATGGTGACAAAACAAAACAGTGGGCCTAATTGTAGCTCACCAATAAATAATAGTGGAATAGAGTGAAGCAATCCATTTTAAACACATAAACTCAGTTTCAAGCATGTTCATTATAAAATTAAAAGAAACTACTGAAGAAGAAGTTTGCCTGGCACTATGATTGCTGAGGGGCAAATAGGAGCTACTAGACCTCTATGAAACCCCCATTCAGCCTCTTTGTGCAATGTGTACTGCTTTTCTATATAATACTACTTGGGGACAGGTTTGCTGTGTGGTTATTTGATAAATTAAAAAATGTTGTAACATGCTACATGTAAGCACAAAATTGCAATGGCAACACAGCCTTAAGGTCTGGTAATGAAGCAGAACTAACCTTAAGGCTCTCAGCAGGTCAGTTGTTATTATACTTTAACGGTGCATATTCCCAAACAAGTTTTATATAAAATTAGAAAAAAAAAAACTGTAAGCACTGAGCTTTCAGGGCCCTGAAACAGTTGCATGCTTTGCCTAGTTGGTAATCCAACCATGCACATACTGAGGAGGTCCAGTAACTAGGGCTGGGTATCGATACATAATACCTTTAAAGGGGCAACTTGTAAAATATGGCCACAATTTGAAGAAAGCTCTAAAAATATAGGGGGCAGAATATCACCAGATTAACTGCCAACTGCTGCTCACTATACTATTTGCTATTGTTATCTATAGCTACGGTTAGCTCAATTAGCCATGGAGCTAGTGGCCCTATAGCTGACTGGATTGTGCCTGGACTGGAACCGTGAAACCTGGGGTGACACAGCCTCTGAAACCGGCCAAGGCCACTTTGACAACAAGGGATACAGCACGGAGGCAACAAGTACTATGACTTTGGGGACGACAGGACACATGTGGTCATGACTTTCATACACAGTCTGTAATAAAACATCTAAAAGCAAAGTTTTTTATCAGGTGAGGTACTAGGGGATAAAATCTTATCAAATGGGGGTCTGTGAAAGTTTGAGAATTATTGCTCTATTGGTATCAGTATCAATTTAAAGGGGACTGGAATGGTAATTTCTTAGGCAATACCCAGCCCTACCAGTCGCCTTTTATTTTCAAGTGAAGAGGAGAGTAACTAACTGGATTTTTGCTGAGAATCTCAAACTGTGTTAGCTGATAAGAGCTTCGATGGGTACGTAGGTGGTGATGTAGCAGAATACTTCTCAGTAAAAATACATAAATACTGAAATTCAACCAGAGCAGAGAAGCTAAAAAGGTGCTACTGTCATCCATAAGGGTGAAGTTCTCCACCATTTATGGGTTTTAAAATCTTATAGCTGAGAAAGATTATGAGACAGATTGATTTTATTCAGTCTCAACAGTTTCTTACTTTATATTTATTATAAAGACCCATCATTTCGGTTTTTAAAGAACTTGATTACCCACTGAGAGACCAACATAAAAAAGTAGAGAGAAACATAAGTGTGTGACAGTGGTGTGTATTTTTTTATATTAGTTGCTGTGTGGGGAAGCCGATACATCAACAGAAGTTAGACAAAATTGAGGAACAAATTGCCAGCTTTTGCATATACCCACTGAGAGACACAGTGACAGCAAAGCAGTAGGCTAAAAAAAGATGCCTTTATTCATAGTTTATTCTAAACTTCTAAAGTTCTTTGTTATAAAACATTGCTTTAGTTATTGCTTTTTTTCCCATAAGGAGAGCTGTGAACCACAACTGCAGAAACTCCATGAAACTAAAGACAAAACTACACTACATGAAAAGATTTAGAAAATTTGGGAAATGATCTTCAATGCACGATCGAGCACCTTGTTATTTGTTCGATTCCTTTGACAGTCAGTGATCATTTTTCTGTCCATCTTTTTACTTCTTATTCCCTCTATTGGTCTTCCTTCATATCATACCCAAGTTGCCTCTTTTCCTCCCCACTATTTGCATCCATCTTGTCCTCTCCCACACTCCACACTATATTATATATAATTCCTTTTAAATTGCTGCACCGTCTTGTCTCCTGTAACTCTCCGTTCGCTCGATCCTTTCTCACCAGCTTTGTCTATATCTTTCCATGGGCATGGTTTCAGATTATAATTCCCCATCTACTATTTTACCATCTACAACTTTATATTTCCCTTAGCCATCTTAATTCAGCCCATCCATCAAGAAACACAGTTTCGCATTACGATACATGGATCCGGCCGATGCATTTAAATGTCAAATGTGACCTTTTTAAGTTTTGAAGTTTTACTTCCTGGTGAAGCAGCCCACTGAATATGTGCAGTAGTGTTTCTCCTGCTGGCCCCGCCCACGAGTTCCCGCTCGGCCCATAGACTTTACATTGTGATGACATCTGAGATTTTTAAATCGCTTTTCTTGGCTCGAGGAAAGTTTTACAAATATAAAGCCTCCATGGATCAAAAATTCGAGATAGAAAGAGTCATAATTGACAGACTCTCTTTTATAATAGTGGTCTATGTGGGGGGGGGGGGGGGGGTTTTTTTTGGGTCGCAGGGGAATTTTTAAATGTAAACGTGACTATCATTTAAAACCAGAGAATTTCTGTTCCGTTCCTTAACCACTAAACCAATTGCCGATAGCTAAAACCATGCTTTCACTTTATGCAACATGTAAAAGAGACTTCCTTACCTTTGCAGGCGGATTTGGTAACCACAAGAATTTCCATTCCCTACACTTTCTGCCCTCTCTGCTGCTACACGCTCTGCCACCTGAGAGGAAGCATACACATGCAAAAATATTAAGAAAACAATATCCCATATGCATAACTGATTTAGGAAATGAAATATGCAATGCCTAAACGTCATCACACACCTTAGCAACCACATACAATAAATCTCAATATGCGCACAGCAACATTCAATCCAACACAGTCAGACACGATCAAAACAAAAGCGAACATACCGAAATTGCACTGATGCGACGAGGCTGAGTGCAGACCACACGACACATCGAGCCCAAGCCTCTATTGATATAGTCATCAAGGATGAATTGGGTGACCTGAGTGGTCTTTCCACACCCTGTTTCCCCACTCACCACAAGGACACTGTTCGAGCTGATCAGCTCTACCAACTCCTGAGGATGGAACGACGGAATAAGGTGAGAGGGAGAGGAAGGATTATAAGATGAGGACGATAATAACATTTCAAATTTGAAAAGGAGAAATTAGGTTTAACCAAAAATGGTGCGATTCATGGAGAAGAGGTGAGTATTTGCTTTAACAGTGTATGAAATCAAAAACGTACCTCTTTTTTCGCATAGGATGGTAGTTTTTCCCTGAATTTCTAAAAACCAAAAAATGAGCAAACATTTGTAAACACTGCATAAAATCAATAAAATGAAGAGCACATGTTGTATCTTTATAACTTGATAATAGGTCGAGTTAGGGCTGGACGATATCGCAAAAAATATGATCACGATAATGTTTTCCATGTTAATCAATATAAATATTCATCACAATTTGCTGCCAGTTTGAAGAGTATCCTGATAATGACTGAAGCCTGAAAAAAAACCAGAGGGTTCATTAGTTAAACTTTAGTTTAACATAAAAAATTTGAATGACAACATTAATATTTAACTGTGCAACAGGCTTGGTTTAGTTAGTTGGTTTAGCCAAATGCAAACATTTAACTTCACAAGTTAACTTCATCTTCATCTCAAGTTAGCTTGCCTTGTAACTTATTGAAATAATGGTCTAGTTGCTGGGATGGTACCTTTTCAGGTAATGGTAAAGATTTGTTTTGTTTCCAATCTCGGTTGGCACCAACTAATGGCATTTTGCACACCATCTTAATATCCAAAACCCTTCCATATAACTGACGTTGTGTTACCATTTTATTTCCTCATCTTTGGAGGATAATGCGAGTTCACTTTCAGCACTTTATCATAACGAGCTCTGTATGGCTGTGTAAAACAATCTGTGTGTAAATTAAACAGGTTACTGTGAGCAGAGAGGCCAAAGACATCACTTTTTTTTAAAAGTGTGTTGTACTTGTTCAACAGGTGTTTAATATAAAATGATCATACTGTCTCCCTTTTGTTGCACTTATCATCATCATCAACGTAAATTTTTATCAGGTTCCCATCAAGATTGTTTCATTGCCTAGGTTCTACATACCAAAACATCTCTTCTTATTTATGTCTTATAATCACAGATGCTGTGTAGTGGTTTAGCAATAATTCAGTAATTCATCAACATTCCCTGAGTGGAAGAATATGACATTAAAATATTCTGATACTGTGATTTTTAATTTTAGTTTTTTAATTTTTACAACATACAACATTATACTCACCAGCAACTCTTTGTACTTTGGATCTAATTTCTTGCTCTGCAGATCTTTCTTTAACCAGTCGTCCATTGAACTGTCTCTGACTACCTCCTGAAATAAGAACTCCAGGTCCCTGTCTTTCCTTCTCAGTTTCTCTTTATCCTCCTTCTCCTCCTCCTCCTCCTGCTGCTGCTCTTCTTCATCCCACATGTCCGGAGGCTCGTCTTTAACGTTTGCGACAGAGAAGTAACTAAACAAAAACATTCAAGTGTGTAAATATCCACAAAATAGAGGTTTACCAGACAATATTGGTTGTTCTGTGATCGTGGCATGGAACACAATCAAATATTAAACTAGATTTTTGGAGCAATTCACATCTTTTTAACCACGCATCTGATTTGCTTGCAAATGTACCGTTGTGATTTCTGATTTGCTTTCTTCTGGCCCGGACAGATTTCTTCCTCGTCTTCCTCAGATTTGATCTCGGTCTTCAGTTTATCCTCTTCAGGCTCTTCCCCATCAAAGTAACTGCATGCACAGGTCACAAACATGTTAATTAGTATCATACACTAATGATAGCTGGAAAAATAACTGACACTCCCGGCATACTCCTATATCTAGCTTTCCCACTTTAGTTTTTGTGAGCTAAATATTAGACTGTGCTATGCCAGCTGTTCTTACCAATGTCCTCTATTGGCAGCTGTCCGCCAGTTGCCAGATGTAGAGGGTATTGCATCCCTGCTGTCTCTCTCTGGCCTGGGCGGATCATTCTGGACAGAGTTAAGCAGCTTGGTAATGTGATGCTCTCTGGACTCATCCATCTGGACCACCGCCCGCTACACACAGGCAAGTAAAGGGGAAAGTTTAGCCATAACCTTGCAGTCACCTTAACCTAATGAGACACCAGACCTTGGTTTGAAGAAAGGTTTTGTAGTGTTGTACAAAAATATATTCTTTCCCACAGAAAAATCACACCAAACCCCCTATTATCCTACTAAAATTGAAATCTGTTTAACAGCAATATGTATTGCTTCAAGTTTTTGTATTTTCATTAATTTCATTTTAGTGACAGCTTAAGGATTACTTGTTCTTCAAGCAGTTTATAACTCCTGTAAATGAGGTTTGTTTGTTCTAGGTGTTAAAACCAGTTGTTACCCTCAGACTGAAGATACCCATTCAAAACCCAGTGAATGAAATTTCTCCCATCAGGTTTTATTGCTGAGATGGGTCACTTCACCTGAAATAACCTCAGAAAACCTCTGATAATCTTAATTAAAACTGAAAAACTAACATTCGGGAGAATGTGTCTATTGTTTAGGCAATTATCTTACCACTACATATATCAAGATATGTCAGGATCTAGGTAGCTCATCACCTATATGTGCAGGATTTTGCCCACATACTAAAAAAAAAAGTTGTGCTCTGAACCATTTTCCAGTTTAATAAGTCCACACGTTGCAGTTACAGTTCAAAGAGCAGACCTAAATAGAGTAGAGTAAATAGCTCAATGAGAAAGAAACTGTCATCTTCTTTGTAACTTCTCCTCTCTTGTAGCTGTGCTGTCCTGATTTCTGTTTCTAATAGGCTCACACCCTGCAGACAACCTGCCTTGCTGGGTACAACGTTCAAGAGCATGCAACCAAACAATCCATACCGATCTCCGGTCAGCCTGCTTCCTCCTTACGGCTCCGTATCTTGCGTACCACAGACCAATCTCACGGCCCTTCAGGTGTGGAGGAGGACGGTCCCGTTGTCCACCTCGGTCCTGGTCAAAGTCGGAACTTTGTCCTCTCGGGTCACCTCCTCTGTCCCATCTCTCTCTGCTTCCATCTCTGTACCCTCGACCCCCTCTTCTGCCTCTTCTCCCACCTCCACCGCCATATCCATAACTCATACCGCCGTCGGAAACAAGCAGCGGTAGCAAAATGCTACAACGCAGAGCTACTCGCTAATGCTAACGTTGCTTAGCAATCGACAAGACCAGAGATTGAAGTTTAAAAAAAATATGAGGCTACACCAACGTAGCTACTAACGGTTCACTTATAGATAACTGCATGTACACTTTAAATCTTGGGCCACTAATTGACTCATAAAACAACAACCTTCAGGTTCTGCTGTATGAATGCAGCGGTTGCTATGCTTTCTGCTTTCTTGTTTCTCATTCGGTATGTCGCGCAGTATCGACGTCACGACACAGACACAGACACACACACACACACACACACACACACACACACACAGACCAGGACCACCACACTATTCTTCAAGTTCTTTACAATTCAATGATGAATTCATGCAGTTTACTTTAGTAAAAGTATCAATACTACACTGCGAAAATACTTAAAAATCCTGTATTTACTTTATGTAATATATAAATATGTAAGTAGGCCTATTATCTGCAAAGAATATTGAAAGTATGAAAAGTAGCCTAACAGTAGGCCTACTCACTATGCAGAAAAGTGTCCCTGTCATGTTTACTATTGTATGTGATGTTTTTGGATTTGGATTTCCGCTGCTGTTTAATGTGTATTTTGAATTTTAATGCTGTAGACTTTATAATAATAATAATAATAAGAAGAAGAACTTTATTTATATAGCACCTTTAAAAACACCGTTTACAAAGTGCTTTGACAAACAAAGCAAAAGCAGGATACTCAGGGGCAGAGACAAGAAAAACAAGAAGGCAAAAGAGGCCGAAATGCAAAATGTCAGTATAAATAAA